>CAKNWW010315202.1:0-11760 GCA_932074435.1 Andricus kollari | reverse complement strand
GTCGAGAGTTACCTCGGACTTATTTTCTGGGCGATTCATTTCTCTTGAGAGAAGGAGTCGCAGCTAATGCGCTGCCCAGCGACTTCGTTCGGAACTAATGTTCTGACTTCCGCGAATCATAGTTCAGAGCTAAACCGCTAGGCAGCCCATTAGGTGTGACTCTTTCTCGCAAGAGAAATGGATCGCCCAGAAAATAAGTCAGAGATAACTTGCGTTCACGATTTAAGCTTGCCATTGCATCGGCTCCCCGTTTTTGAAGTCTGAAATATTATTTTAAAATATTTAAGACGTTTTTGGAATTATTTGATAGCTTTTCTGTCAAAGAATAATAAATAATTTAATAATTTATATTTTCTCAGAGATTATAGAAGAAAAATTGGAAAAATAAAATAATGGATACTTTTTGGCATGATAACATTACATTTTGATAAAATCTTATCAATTTTGCAATGGATTCTGTAATTAATACAATTTTTGTTAAAAATATTACATTCTTTAGCAAATTTACGTGAAATGAATTCAATTTTTAAAAATAAAAAAACCTAGGCGGACATGAACCTATGTTTTAACCTAGGTCTAAGCATAGGTCTAAACCTAGGACAGACCTGGCTTTTTCTTTCGGCCACATGGACCAAGTCCCAAGAAAAGACCAGGTTTCTTCGGGAAGTGTGCTATGTGGGAAACATGCAGAGAATCATTTTTAAATATTCTCTTAAAACCAAATAAAACATTATTTAAATTTTACCAGGAATTATAAGCAAACTTTTTTATTTTCTTGAAACCATCAAAATTCGCAAGGCAAACTGTTCGGCGAAATTTTCGGCAAAATTCTCTCCATTATTCTAGCCGTCTCTTTCACTCTCATGAGTTTCTGCTTTCATCCACTGCTCTCATCTGCCATGAGAGACCACACACTTTTAAGAGGAGAGAAATATAAAGGTTTTCTGTAATTGGTAGTTCAAGTTCGTAAATAATCGAGAGTTTCAGATTATATTAAATATTTTTGTTTTTTCTCGCATATATATTGAGATTATTTTTGCAAAAAATCTTTTGGAAAGAATTGAAGCGGTCTGCGCAAGCTCGGGAATACTCTCGACTTGGCAGCTCTTTGCTTAGTTCGCTTACTTCATGAGTAACCACGGGTTAAGCATGAAGTGAGCGTTAAGGTAAGTGGTTATGCTATGAAGTTGGCTGAAATGCATGTCGTTTTTAGAATAGGATGAATTTCTAAATAGTGCCTTTGAGAAATAAATTTTATTGCATTTTTTTATTAAAATTGTGCAAGATCATATGGTTTACGACAATTTGAACTGCTTTTCAAGTTAAATATTAATATTATAAATGTAAAGGGGGCATTCCATTATTTCGCCGAATACGGTTGCTACATAATTTTAAAAAACATTTGAATTGAACTATAAAAAAACTTCAATGTATTTTTAATTCATTCATGACAATCATTTATCAAATTACTTTATTTAGAAATTTGATTTTCAAAATGCCAATGAGCAGAAAAAATGTTACATTTATATGCATTATAGAATGTAGAAAAACTCTAATTCAACAATGTAAAATTGAATTGAAAGAAATCAGACGTATTCAACAGTGTTTAAACTTTTATATACCTTGAGCAAAAGTCACCCATGCAAGTACTAACCGCGCCCAACACTGCTTAACTTCAGTGATCTAACGGGAACTGGTGCTACCGGCGCGATAATAGGCGAAAATTGTATTTTAAAAATACCTAAAACATAACCATTTTTCGACACTTTATAAGCGTTATTAAAATTAATTAATTAATTTTTTCAATTGAAACTTACCTTAGAAGGTTCACTTTTTATCAGACTTTTTTGAATTTGAGACTTTTTCCATTTTTGAAGGTGAAATATATCAACTTTCACTTTGAAATTCTTCACTTTGCATGTTTTATTCATTTCCGCGAATGAATAAGTCCCCTTACGAAAATATATGACAGAAAAAAAATCACAGGTCTGTAATTTTTTTCCTGTCATATATTTTCATAAGGGTCGTAGGGAGAAAAATAAAAAACTCACGGATTTACACCGATATGTAAATCAGGTCTTCATTTTGTCTCCCTTACAACTTCGCTTGGTCCCGAGCCTTTTTCTACTGAAATAACGATTTTCAAAACAGACCTAATTATTTCTATTATGAGGTTTCGTGAGGGCGCAGTCCCATGGAGGTAGATTTGTAAAATAGTGAAATAGTCATTCATGAAAACAGTGTACCATTGTCACGTGGAAAATTGTTTGACGGAAAAAAGTATAATTTTATTGATGTAAATAGTAAAACCTCACCTACAAGAAATGTATATTATTGTAACAGTTATTTACATGTCTCTACTGCGGAATGTTTATAAATATAACAGAACCGATAGCATCGCACGAGTGCTTCGCAGGTGTCGTTATCGCAACATATGTGTTTCAAACGGACGAAAAAAATCGTCTTTCTCTCGTGGACCTAAGTATGGACATTTTTTTAACTTTCCTTTTACACCGAAAAGTTTATTATTACTAATATTTGTAACGGATTGGCTAAACTTGCGCTAACTTGAAGCGATTACGTAAAACTATACCTACGCGAAGAACATTTTATAGCATTAGTTTTGATATTTTCACATACTTATGTTGTTAATTGGATGATACCGAAAGTGTGAAGTGTACTAAATTTTTTTTTTAATTTAAGATTGAAAATTTAGTGGCTGACAAATACTAAGCTTATAGGTTTGAAAATAGGACTTCAAAATTTTACACTTCTGAATTTGCGAGTTTTCGTTAAATTCTTTACAGTGAACTCAGTTAGCGTAGGTATAGCACCAGCCTATCTTTCATTACTTTTCGATAGGGCACAACTGATAAGTTTTTTGCTTACATTTTTTCAGACCAAAATACCATCATACCCCCGGTAAGAGGGACTGAAATTACAGCATCGACCCCAGTGGAGAGTGCACCAAAGAAGCAGGAAACTCGAAAAATAGTCCAAGATAACAATCTCGATGTTAAACTGATGAAGGAAGTTGAAGCGAGACCAAAGCTATACAGTAAAGAGGGACAAATATCACAAGCAAATGCCAATGTTTTGTGGCAGGACATCTGTTGCTCACTGGGGGGTTTGTAACGACTTATACAACCATTTCTAACTATTTCTCGTACGAATGGTTTTTAAATACTCATACATTTTTTATTTATTTTACAGGAAAATACAGTATTGCAGATGCGAAAGCAAAGTGGAAATATTTAGTCCACCTATTTCAGACGTAAAAAGGACAACGCTGTTCGTTGGCAGCGTCAATACTTATCATTCCTAGATGTACACGAAAATGAGTTGGAAGAGTAAGTATACCTGCATTGATACAAATGATTGTATTTTCAACAAGACAAATAGTACAGTATTGTAGCTTTTGTTTGTAAAATTCACTAATTACCTTTTTCGTGCTTTTGACAGAGAGTCAAACACTGTAGTAAAATGCAGTTTGCGAAAGCACAGAAAAAGTGCATACTCCTCTCACACAATCGCCGATTATCTCAAGACAGTGTGGTAGGAAAGAGATAATGCCCAGTGAAAATTGCACATCGATAACTAACCAACGTAGTCATATTGAAACTTTTAAAATTGAAATTTTTAACGGAATGAATGATATTCTAATTTTGAATATATGCAATTAATTAATTTGTTATTGAAGTTTTATAATTAGGCACTTCGAAAACTTTCTCATTGTGTGAACCCGTCAAAGAACTTGAGACAGTTTTCTTTAACTGCAAGCCTTTAACTTCATCATTTTAAAGTCGGAAACGTGCCAGGTACAAGGTTATTTTTTAATTATATATATATATATATGAATCAATATTTTACAACTGTTGATACTTTACAAAGCAGTAAATAAAAAAATCGTTTTCTTGAATGTTCAGACCGACAATTACATTAGTAATTGTTGTGCAACTTAGTTACACAATTTTGAATTAAGAGGGTTTATATGTAACTGAATAATTTTAATCTGAGGCTGGAGTTTTAAAGTTTTCTGTCTGTAAATAGTTAAAATTAAAAATCGTGCCCGATTCATATGAAGGCAGCGCCTGCATGCACCAACAAAATCGAGCTAGTCCTACCGAAAGCTATTCGTATAGGATTTCGCCTTAATATCCACGACCTGTTAAAAAATCAAGCGGAAAAGGTTTGAATTTGAAATGTAATTAAGTTCAAATTAAATAATGGAACAGGCACATTGCAAAATATTTAGTAATTCTGTGAAACATTTTAAAATACTTCGACGTCTTTTTAGAAGTTTGAAATCCCTCGAAATTTCATGACAATTATTTCTATATCTTTCAAAATGTTTGACGGTTGCGGAAAGGGGGCCCTGTACCGAGGGTTTCTGCTGAATACGGTTACACAACTAAATAAGCAGTCGCGGACAATGGTCTAGGTGTGGTACCGAAGGAAAAACCCCCAAGTTAAGGCTTTAAGAACCGTGCCGAAGACTGAATGGCACAAGGGTATGGTGTCGCAAACGGTGTCTCTAGGATATAAGGTCGCCTCCTAGAGTATTCAGACCTTACCCCCGCATGCGGGGCTCTGCGGGGGTGGACCCATATTTCCCTAGCTACTCGTTGGAACAAGATGGAGACAAAACAAGAAAACTTAAATCGAAGCGTGTGTGAGAAGTTGGGAGGTCCTTTGGATGTAACGGAGGAGCTTGACTTGAGTCAACAGTCCGATGCCAGGCGGGGCATTGCGGTTGTAGAACAAATGTTGAAACAGGCTCAACAACTTGTCGATGAGTTGTTGAGCGTACTTAGGAAGATGCGAAATTTCTCTGACACTAAGGGCCGGTTTCACCAACCTCGGTTAAAAAGTTGATCCTCGGTTAAACCGATAATCGACGGTTAAATATGGCGTATAGCGTTCATTTTGACTGGCCGTCAGTTAACCAACTTTTTAACCGAGGTTGGTGAAACCGGCCCTAAGAGGAACATGTTCATGCCAATTAGGCATGGACTCGATGAAGCAGATAATCTCGCGTGTAAGCTGCATGGTGTCATGTCTAGTGCCAATTGAAGTTGGATATGCCGCCGGAAAAAAGTTGACAGAATACAGGAAGAAGTTAAAGGCGAAGAATGTGACTAGCCATAACGAGACACAGACTGAAGAAACTATGGAAACTCCCTCTACCCATACTGGGAAGCGAGAGAGGGAGAACGCACTGAGTCCCGTTGAGGCAGGTTCCTCCAAGCCAATAAGGAAGAAGCCGAGGACAAGCGCAAATGTAGCAGCGTCCTCAACTCCAACGAAGGATGATGCACGGGAAACAACATCTGCACCCAAAACCGTCAAGAAGAAGGTGTCGCAGAGGAGGGCTCGACCAGAGGCGGTTCTAATCAAACCGGCCGAGGGTCTGAGTTATGCCGAGGTCCTCAAGGACCTCAAGCAGAAAGTGAATCCTGACGACCTTGGTGTAAAAATGAAGGGAGTCATGAAAACGACAAACGGAGAGGTCCTTGTGGATCTAGGACGTGCAGCAGGGGCAGTTCTAAACTATCAGCTGCCATCAAGGAGGCTGTTGGTGGCGAGGTTAACGTGCGCGAGCTCATCCCACGCATCGAAGTCGAGGGCTTGGACATCGACACTACTACAGAAGCGGAAGAAGTGGAGGCTGCCGTTCGAAGACACTTTGGTGTATCGGCGTTCGGCGAAATAAAGGTGAATCTGACGAAAAAGGCCTTCAGAGGCAATCTGAAGGCCTTCGTCGAGATGAAGGAGGCATTTGCTGCAAGGCTGCTGCGCACGGGACATCTCAAGGTGGGTTGGGTGTCCTGTCGTGTGCGGAGGAAGACGGAGGCCTTGAGGTGTTATCGCTGCCTAGGCTTTGGCCATATCGCAGCAAGCTGCAAGGGTCCAGATAGGACCAAGGCCCGCTGGAGGTGCGGCAAAGAGGGCCATAAGGCTGCGGAGTGCGAAAGCACTCCTCAGTGCTTCCTCTGCGCTGCAGAAGAAGGAAGGCCCCGGACAGATCATCAGCCGGGGCCGATGAGGTGCAGGGCGTTTCGGGAGGCAACTTCATCGAAGAAGCCTCAAGGACGTGCTGCCTAAATCGCATACAACCAGCTAGGATGCCGAAGGCCGACGAGCCCGATGTGTGGCACCCCCACACTACTGAGGACGATGCATGCATCCCGGTTGGGAACAAAGTGGAAAAATGCCAAGCTGGCAAAACAGCGGGACGCCGAAGCACGGCGTAGAATTCCTATAACCCATGTTCCTGAAGTAATGCGAAAGCGGATTCCGGGCACATGGGTTGGCAGGAAGAGGAGATGAGTTTAGTGGGTATTGTCGTTTCTTTAAGTTTGAGTCCCACACTCAGTGCGTAAATGCATTCTCACTTCCTCTACAACAACAACAACAACAAAATTAAAATAATGTATATGTATCTTTTATACGAAGTATTATTACTTACAGATTCTGGAGTGATTACACGGTTTAAAATTTTGACTATTGTTTAAACATTATTATGTTTCAAGTGTAGAGGTTAGTTCGTTTTTGAACAAATAAATTTCTTATTGTTTCAAAGTCTTCCACTTTTTTTCTGTTGCTTATCTTTAGAAATTTCACACTACTTTCTTCGACTTTTTGTAAGCCTTCTTGTCGATCCGAACCCTCCTCATAATATTGGTGTTGCTACATGGATCATCATTGAATATATTTATTTCGTTTAAGCAACAATTAGGTTTTTCTAATCTCTTTCTTTTTACAGAAACAAGTACTGATGCGGAGGATGATCCCTATCGGAAATAGAAAAAGTAGTTTTTACTTTTTTTCAGCAAAAACCGGAATTGGACTCTACTGACGGATTTTGTATGTTTTCTGATCTTCTGCGGCAGCTGCCTGATGATACAAGATCAGAGGCTCAAAGGCAAATATGACAAGAGTTGCAGAAATAGATGAAAGATTTTACGCAACAAGAATGAAAGCCTGATTTTCTCCTGCACTTTAGAGCGATCGCATATGAAATCGGTACCTGAGTAGTACCTATGTGATGAGAGAGTTTTATATTTTTTTTTAATGAGCCCCAAAAGTATTATTTTCATGCAGTTGAATGTTCTATATTTTTTAATCAGGCTTCGACGTACAATAATTAAAGATTTCTAACATCAAAAGATGAAATTGTATTTTTGATTTACATTTTTTCGAAATTGTGCTTAAATTTGAAAAGGACTTCGGAAGAAAGTAATATTGTAAAAATATCCGCTTAATAGGTTTTAAGAAGAATGCAAAAATACGATATGTCAAACAAAAAATTTACTTTGAAATTAATGATCTTTTTACGCCATTATTATCATTCAGTAACAAAATTGAATTAATTTTTTTAATCTGATTTCATCTGCTAATTGATATGTTACCTACTTAACCGTAATGCTTATGTTATTACACGGTGTTTTTCGAGTGCGATCATTTTTTGACTGCGGAGAAGTGAAAAGTTGAGTGAGGACGGTGAAGGTGTGGTGAGTAAGGGGACTGGGGTAAAAGTGCAAGTGTGAATGAAGGGAGCAGTAGAAAGTGCGAATTTAGTAAAAAACAAAGGATAAAAATTGATATGAGTTGATATTGAGGTTAGCTTCCCTTCGGCGGGACACTGGGTTTTTTGGCAATGGGTAGGAGTTCGAAGGGTGTGAAGGGAGAAGGATTAGAGCTGGCCGAACATTGCTAAAAGAAATCAGTATAAGTGGGTGAGTTTTGGGTACGCTTTTTAAAGCTTGGGGTTGTGACAGAAAGTGACTGGTGAGGAAGCGAGGAGACAGGGGAGGGGGAGTTGAGGCTAACGGTCGGTTAACAGAGAATAGCAGCATATCGGTTATGCGGAGTCCACAGTGTGTTTCTAGGAGTCAGAGCAAGCTTGGTGAGAATAGTGAAGCTAATCGAGATAGCGCTAACAAAGAGAGAGAGGGTAGCGTCGTAGACGAGGCAAGTGGTGAGGGCAGCGCATATGAGACGTTTGTTACGCCTTCGAAGTCCGTAGCAGAGTCGAGTCGAGGAAGGGTAAATAGGCGCGGAAGGCCCACCAATGTAGAAAAACTAAGATCGAGGAGGGGAGGGGGAGAAAACGGGGGACGATATAAGGAAAAGAGAAAGGGTAGGCGAAGAGGCGGAGAAGGGCAATAAAATTAAAAAAGTTAAGACAAAAAAAGAACACCGGAGAGAGATAGGGATGAAGGGAATATGCTGGAAAACTTAAAAGCTCTTATAAGGGGATTTAGAGAGGAGACTTGCGGAAGATTGGATGAGACTTGTGGAAGAATGAATGATATGCAGAGGCAAGGGGAAGAGGTAAAAGACCCGTTGACTACCCGTAGGAAACGGGTAGTGAATGAAGGGGAGAAGAGAGAGAGAGGAAAACGGGAATGCAAGTATCACGGGGGGGGGGGAGTGTTTAAACCGACCAGAGGCCTTAAATGCAAGGAAGAAAGGTGCGAAATGCAAAAAGAGTGACGTGAAAGTAGCGTTCTGGAACGTGTCGGAATTAAAAAATAATGACAAAGGATTTTAGGGAGAATTGCAGAAGTGGGTTGTGATAATGATGAGTGAGACGTGGGTAGATGAGAAGAAGTGGAAAGGTTTGAAAAGAATATTACCGAAAGCATGTGAGTAAAAGATGCAAGCAGCGAGAAAGGAGCATGTGAAAGGGAGAGGTGTGGGTGGCATGGTGTCAGGGGTAAGAAAGAAACTGGTGGTAGAGGAAGAAAAGGAAGAGTATATAGAATAAAATGACGGAACAATGCAATGGTAAGAAAAATGAAATTAGAAAAAGTTATTGTGTATGTAGTATGCGTGTATAGGAGAAGAGGAGAAGAGGAGAAGAGGGAGGATGGAGAACAATAAAGAAATGGACAGAGGAAAAAGATGAGAGGCTGGTCCTAATAGGGGGGGGGGGACTTGAATGCATGGACCGGGGAACAAGAAGGAGAGGTATGGATTAGAGAAAAGGAGATGTTCATAAGAAATGCAAAGCCAAAGGACACGGACATAGATTACATTCTGGCAGAAGAAAGAGTAAGGAAGTTGTTGGTTAGAATGGAAGTAGGCGACGTGATAGGCTCAGAACACTTTCCGGCGATCCCGACAATGAGATGTGGTGGCCCAAAGCGAGGGAGGGGGAAGAGGGAAGGAAAGAGGGAAAACAAATTGAAAATGGGCATTTGAGGGGAGGAAAAGTTAAGAGGAATTAGAGAAAAAATAGAAAACGTGGAAATAGAGTGTTTGGAAGAGGAAGGAGTAGATAAGCTGCTAGAAAATTTCAAAGGAGTGATTGATAAGGTGACGGAAGAGGTGAGACCAAGAGAAGAAGAAGAGAGGGTTAGGAGTGGTTGGTGGGACGATGAATGCAGGGAAAGTAAAGATAGGATGAAGGAAAATGTAAGAAAATGTAGGAAAGGGGAAATGGAAAACGGAGAACTCAACAGGACAAAGAGAGAGCACGAAATAATTCTAAAGGCGAAAAGACAGAAGGAGAAAGAAAGGCACATTGAGGAGGTAGAGTAAGCGGTAAGGGAAGGGAGGGAGTGGGAAGTGATAAACAGGCAAAGAGGAGGAAGAAAGGGCATAAATGAAGAAATAGGAATGAATGAGTGGACGAAGCACTTCAAGCAGCTGTTAGGAGGGCTGCAAAATAGGATGAAGGGAGAAGGAAGAAAAGCGTTACAGGGAGACGAGGATAGCGAAAACTAGATTAGTAGGGAAGAGGAGAATGAGGCGATTGCAGGGTTGAAAGGAAATAAGGCCACAGGGGAAGATGGCTTGGAAAATGAAACACTGAAATATGGAGGATTAGGAGTGTGAGAAGAGACATGGAAGATTTTCAATAAGGTATGGAAAGGGGAAGGGTGGCCGGAGGAATGGAAGACAGGGCTTGTATTGCCGTCTATTAAAAAAGGAGAGGGCAAAAGGGTAGAGGAATATAGAGGGATCACGCTCATGTCGGTGGGATACAAAATTTATGTGGAAATGTTTAGAAGGAGGTTAGAAAGACAAATGGAAGAAAAGGGAAGTATACCACACAATCAAACGGGTTTTAGAAAAGGGATGGGAACCACAAATAACATCTACGTGCTCAACTATCTAGTCAATAGGAACCTAGGGCGAAAGAAAGGGAAACTAGTCGCATTGTTTGTCGATTTTAAGGCGGCATTTGACTTAGTAAACAGGAGAGTATCATGGGCAGCCATGAAAGGGAGAGGAGTAGACGAAGGATTAATAGAGAGGATAAAAGAAATATTTGTGGAAACTCAGATAATGGTGAAGACAATGAGAGAAGAAAGGAGAGGAGTTCTGGACAGGAAGGTGGCTCAGGCAAGGGTGCCCATTGAGCCCACTTCTGTTTAGTATTCTTCTGGCAGATTTACAGGAGAAGCTGGAGAGGGAAGGGAAAGGGGGGACAACGTTAGGAACAGGCAAAGTGTACTCACTAGCATCTGCAGATGATGTAGTTCTAGTAGCAGTTGATGAAAGAGGTATGAACCTGATGATGAGAGTGTTCGAAGACTAGTAAGAAAAAAGGGTTTAGCAGTGAATGTGAACAAGACTAAGATGATGTATTTTAGAAACAAAAAGGGTAGAGTAGAGTACGAATGGAAGATAAATAAAGTAGTGGTGGAGTTGGTGGAGCAGTTTTGCTAACTGGGTTTCGGTTCGAAACCAGAGGAGGAAGCGAACTGCAGGTGAGAAAGAGATTATAATGCACGAGCAAAGTAATTGGACAAGTATGGGATATAGGAAAAAGAAGGATCAAGGACGACTGGAGGATGAGAGTGTGGATGTTTGATGTGTTAGTATGGTCAGTGTGAAGCTATGGAGTATAAATTTGGTGATGGAAAGAACATAAGAGAGTGGAAAGTATGCATGAGAGATATTTGAGGTGGGTTATGGGAGTGAGTTGGAGCTGCCCAGGTTATATGATAAGAGAAGAAATAGGACGAGAAAAATAGGTGGTCAGGCAAGTGAAACAAGCATGGAACTTAAAAATTAAACTAAGAAGGGAAGAGGGAAGCAAAATTGCACAAGCGTGTGCTCGGGAGGTTGTGGACAAAGATAGTAGGGGTAACGTGGGGTGTTCAAAATAGGAAAATGAGAGATATGAAATGAGGTTTGAATGTGGTATAGAATGGTTAAGATGTAGGGGGAACCAGAGTACCTGAAAAGGGTTAAAAAGGAGAGCAAATGGAATAGAGTGGCGAGATTCAGAATGGGAGAGGGTGTAAGAGCATGTAGGTATTGGATGAATGAAGAAGGGAATCTGTGTAGAGTATGTATGCATGAGCAGGAAATATGGTTGCATGTGTTAGAGAGGTGTACAGGTGACGAAGGGGGGGGGGAGAGTATAGAAGAGAGAATGAAACGGATTCTGAATGAAAATGGACAGGGGGAGGAATGGATGAAGAAGCTGTATTTTTAAGTGAATACAAAAACCTGTATTATGATACAATATAAATAATGTGATCTCAAGTAGTTACTGATGTATTTCCTAGCAGACCCAATCAACGGAACGGATACGCTGTAGCGTATCGCTATAGTATCCACATCGTATCCTCTCCGTATCATGCAAGAAAAACTCATTAAAAAGGGAAGATGAACATTTAACTTGTTGAGATTCGGATTCTACGTGAAATTTTGGGTTAGAAGGTCACGGAGTAATTGCAATAGTTTTTCTTGAAACGATAAAAACTTTTAAAAAATATAATACCTATCGACAACGTG
>CAKNWW010315196.1:0-15511 GCA_932074435.1 Andricus kollari | reverse complement strand
ATCAAAGAGAATTTTAATATTTGCATATGATTCTTTTATCTCTGGCCCAATACAAACTATTATTAATTTTTTTACACTAGTCCAGTTATTTGTGGTGTTTGTTTCGTGATAAACTACTTTTTTTCTTTTTTCCAATGGAGGATCTGTTGATACATCAGCTATCACAGGCATGCAAATTTAAAAAAAGTCATAATTTTAACATGGTAATCGCCCATAATATTTCGCTTTTCTACTACATGATTTAATAATTCTTCAGTATTTGCAAAAACAACAGGCCATTTCTTTTTATCATAATTGTCTCCAGTCTCAAATTCTAAAATCTCTCTTTGATACAAATATTTCATTAACTTCGATCTATCATTATTATTATTACTGATAGTTTATAATATATCAGTGTATAAAATAGTTTATAATATAGAAAAAAGATGGTCAGATAGATAATTTATAATACATGTCCGTTGGAAATCACGTACATTAATCTAGTTTCTAAACAATATTCATGGACTATATTATTATGTAATAACAATGATTACACTGAGAAAAAGATCTGTTTGAATCAAACATATTCTTTATTTGTTATACAGTCAAACATACATATTTTTGATTCAAACAAATTTTTCGGTTGACCATATATTTTTGATTTAAATATATATTTTTTTGCATGAAAGAAACCTCTTGTTTAAGTTAAACATTTTTTTCTGTTAAATTAATTACAGATTTTGTTCGATTTAAATACATTTTAATTTTGATTTAAAAAGGAAATTTGTTGCTTTCAATAAAATTATTTGCTTGTTTCAATATCAAACGTTTTGTTAAAGCGGGTATTTTGAGAATGTTTTCCGCTATAGTAAGATACGCCGCTATAGGTTAGAGGTTAGAGGACACTGCGAATTCAAAAACTCGAAATAAAGCCTCGAATCTTTTTAATAGGGTTCAAAATATAGCAAGAAGATAACTTATCTTCAAAATTGTCATTAAATCTCTGGGTAGGTCCCAGGTTTCGAGCAATTTTCACAATACAAACACTTCCATTTCTCTTGCAGATGTTTGAAGTTAAGCGTAAATAAAACTGGCGACGGTCTGGAATTGATGTAAAACCAACCCTTTTCCAGCTTGCCTAATGAAAATTCCAAATTTTCAAGGCTTCGCTTAGGTATTGCCCTTAGGTATCCCTTCTCTTACAGCTTACGCAATGTGAGGAAACACGCTGATACCTTCAACGATTCACCAACATTTTTAATGTCTAAAGCTAAGTGGCGCTGCAGCGCCCCGAAACTGACGCGGATGCACGAAGAACTATTATTTGTTTGAATCAAATAAATACGTTCTTTAATTTAAGTATAAGACGTTTAAGCAAAATTATTGTTTGACTTAATGAAATCGTTTATTTGAATCAAAGAAATAGTATCAACCAAATAATGTGTTCTATTTAATGAGTTTCAATATCTTCCATATATTGAAATTAAATTAATGTTTTGTTAATTGAAAAAAAGAAGGTGTGTTAAATAAAAAAAAATGTATTCAAACAAATCTTTTTGTTTGAATCAAAAAAATCGTTTTCTCAGTGTACTAGTTGTGTCAAAATTACACAGTTAACTTTATTTTCCCATTTTAATGAATCATTTTCAATAAAAATAATGGAAAATGATATTTTTCGACTATATCTTGGAAAGGGGAGCAGCTACGATTTTTGGACCTTCATTTTCGGATTCTACGGGTCAAAAACAATAGAATAGCCTACTAACAATTTTTCGTCAGTCAAGACAAACCTAAAGACCATGTCTAAAGTACATGTATCTTGCAAAATACATAAGTAAATGCAAATGAGTTCATTTTTAATATGCATTTTAAGTGCATCATTGGGAATATTAAACTTCGAAAATAACCCTTTCGAAATATTAAACTGGGTTTTGGAAATTAACTAAAATAATAGTTACATTCCAAGTACGACTTGTACCGACTGTCACTTTTACAATTTCCAAAATAGCACTTCTTGGTCGCACCAACCATTTTTTTTAGTGGATTTTCTCCTGGCGAATCAGACTTTTTTTCGTGGGAAGTGCTTTAACTTCTAATTGCTCGAAATATTTTTTTTGCGTTAATATTTACTATTGTCACATACGTCTCAGGGAGGAATGGTACGAAACTCACGGGAGTGCTATATATTTTTCCGGCTTGCGCAGTATTGTTTTCCTAAATGAAAAGGTATATCGGATCAGTAGCATGTACCGCTCGTACTGTAATGTTCACTGCACCATTATTGTAATCTCGGTTCAGTGGATTTTACATATCTTACAGTATTTAATACTAGGGAATAGAGGTTTGATTTACTAAAGGATTAACGTTAAATTGACCTTAACTTTAGTGTGACATTTACGATATGCTAAGTGATTCAGGCATTTTCACATCCTCATTAAGAGCAATTTTTACTGTTACGGTTGCAAGAAACACTTTACATTTCTTGATAAGTAAATATAACATTTCTTTTTTCTGCGTGTATGGCTGTTCATTTGTTTACATCCCAATTAACATAAAACATATGACTAAAATCTTATAAACGCATTACAAGACAAATAGAAGGCTGAACAGTGAAAAATTAAATTAAGAAAAAAATCGTTTCTTACAAAAATTGATTTTAAAATATCAGTGTTATTTTTATACAATTTGGATATATCCTTTCACCACAACGTCCGGTAGAATTTTAGAGAATTTTTAAGGCAATAAAACGTGTTTTCAGAAAAATGGCACTTACATGGTTCTGCCATGTATTTATTTGCAAATTTGTATTTTTGCATCTGTTTTAGGCAAAACACCCCAGGTGCGAAATTCGGTCGGATGCCAGCGCTTGAGCAATGGCCCAAAGTCGGCCCTGCTTTGGTAATCGATCATCGGTAACCAGAGTTGGGCCAATTGTGGCCCAACTTTAGACCGACCATCGGATGAACTATGGCAGATTGGTCGGTACGACCGCAAGAATCCGGTCGGTCTGACTCTGGATACTGCAGTCGGTTAGCCACGAGTCACCGTTATGCACCCGATGGTAGGTGAAACCTGGGCCCGAGTATGAGCAGACCGTCGGACAAACTCTGGTTCGTTGTTTCAAAAAGACCGTGAAAGTACGGTCGGCTCGAGTCTGCGCAAGAGATGGCCCGGCCATCAGCATAACATTGGCTTGTACAAGTCATCATGATGCACCCGACAGTCGGTCAAACCTCGGCCCAAATATGGGCCGGCCGTAAGATGTTCTTTAAGAAAAAAATTCTAATCTCCATCTTTATGATAAATTGTAAATGTTCCGAAAAATGTACATTTGATTTAATTCTTAATTGTTTTAAATTAGTCTGAAACACCTAAACAGCAAAAAGTTACCCGAAAGTTTTAAAAAAAATTGTAAAATGGCCTAAAACGCGAAAAGAAACGTTACACTAAGAAAAATTAGTCAAAGTGGGCGACAAAAAAAAATTGAAAAAAATTTTTAAAAAAAATTTTTTGGTACGAAATTTTTGAAAAAACATTTTTAGAAAAAAATTGTTTGAAGAAAAATGTTTGAAGAATTCTTAAAATAAAATTATATAGCGACGTACATTTGATGAAAACATTTTTCTTTATTTATTTGTATGAACAATTAAAGTTTAAAAAATTGTTTTGAAAAAAATTTTATTTTTAAAATTAAATTTTACCGAATTTTCTGTTATTATTATAATATTTTACAAAATCAGACTATAGTAAAAATTGTGGTAAAAGGATTTCATCGAAATCTCATTTTTTGATGCAATAATTTTAAAACAAAATGTAATAAAATTTAAGTTTAAATTTAGTTTAAATTTTAACAGAATATTAATTTTTTAAACCTTTTAGTACTAATATTTTTTTAAATTATTAGTATGCAATCAAAAAATACTTAATTTTTTCGTGATACCGTGATCTTCAATTTTGATTTTCTCGGAATAGGATTATTTTTTTGGATAAAACTTTTTCTTATTCTCATTGAAAAGTAATTTTTTCATCCCACTAAATGGAAGAAAACACTGCAAATTTTGTAGGAAAAACACTAACATGGCAAAGAGTACTAAAATCGCATCAGTAAAAGGTTTACGCCAGGGGCGTCAACTTCAATCCATGGTAATCAACTTTGTAATACCCTACTTAAATAAACTATATTTTTATTTTGAAATTGTACAACTAATATCCATTACACCTTATGCCAAATTTAAAAAAATGGTAAATATCGTCAAGGTGCTCAATACTTGCATACGAAGCTGAAAGATTATAGGGAGTTGGTGGGAGATGCCAGGCGACCGCGACTCGACTTTCGCTTTACTGAACTGTCGCATAAAGTCTAACGTAGCAAAAATGAAAATCTCTTCCACTTTTCATAAACTTTCGTACAATGTGGAGGGAATAACATAATATCAAAAATCAATTCTTCTCTGGAATTTATTTAAAAATTTACAAAACTTTCGAGTAAATAATAAATTTTTTACTCAGAAAGATTCACCGAAATTTGTCATTCTATAACCGATTTTAAGGGAATTATTAACATTGCATAATTTAGAGTTTGGTTCACTTTATATTTGCAAACTTTACTTAACTAACATGAAATTTTATCCAATTTTTCCTCAATGCGTTACCACGTGCACTAATGTTTACTTTTGAAAACCTTCACTGTACATTTGGAAACCTTAATCTGCGTTATTAACACTTCGCGCGTCACAAATTGTTACAATATAATGTCAAACATTCTCACATATTATTTTAATGTTGTTTTTAATGGCAATTCAAAACCGACGAGTTAATTAGTGGCAATTTTTATCAAAAGAATTTAGACGCCTTCATTCAGTATGAGTCTATTTCTACTTGCTAACAGCGTCGTGCCACCCACACGTCGCGTCGCTGTCAGCAAATAGACTCATATTGAATGGAGGCATTAAATTATTAATTAATAATTTAAATATTAATATAAAATATAAATATAAATATATAATATAATATAAAATATTAATAAAAATATTAATTAATTAATTACTTTAATTAAAAGAATTCAAATTTTTTCGAATTTAAAATTATTTAAATTTAAAAAAATGAATGAATTCCAAAGAATAGATATACTGTTATAAATTTCCTGAAATTTCAGTCAGTTTTCAATTACTTATGTCACTGAAATTTCATAAATTTGGCTTTGAAAATTAATTTGGAAGCATATTCATTAATTTTCAGTGACACAAAACTTAATTTTCAAGCAAAAGTTATTGAAATTTCATAAACTTGACTCTGAAACCTGTTTCAATTGTTTGTACATAAAATATGATTGGTGGCTGAATAAATTTCACTGTGGTTTACGTAAATTTTATAAACATGCATGGAAAATGAAGTAACATTCTTTATTAAATTTAATAAACCTAAATGAAAATATGAACAAAATTGAAAAATAATTCATGAATTTAAATTTAGAAGCTTTGTATGTGATATATTTTTCTATCGAGTAATACATTTTTTTGCAATTACATGTCCAAAATTGCTTTTAATTTGTTATTTCGAAAGAAGTAATTACAGAGAACTGTTCTTAAAAAAGTTTCACTATTTACATTGAACATCCATAGAATATTCATGAACATTTACAAAAAATGCAATGCACTATCTTTAAAAATAGTTTCAAAACTTACATTTAAATTTCAATAACGCTATTTAAATTTCAGTGTTGCATGAAATTTCCATGAGTATTTCACTAACCGTAATGTAAAAAGCCTCACTAGCATTTTCATGAAATTTCATGAACTTACTTCTAACAGTGTATAATTCAAAAGAATTCAAGGGGTATTCAAAATACTTTCGGGTAATTAAAAAAAAATTCAACTGCATTCAAGTCCGCTTTAAGTTTAAGTGATATATAAAAAGTTGTTTAAGCCTTAACCTGATTTTTATAGATCGAAATTAATTTCCAACAAACTTCTTTTTTTTTTTATTTTGGTAAAATAAATGAATATATGAACTCACTTCTGTTGCTAATAAATGCTGAAAGAATTTTCCCTCATTCGCTTTAGCATATTAATATTTTGTATTCTACAATAGCCAACAATAACTGTACCGGTATAATCAGTTGCGTGCATTTTAACGATGTATAGCGAGTTAGGTTTTTAATAACGGCAATAGTGGTTTTTACTATTACAAGTATGTATAATGATTTATTGTATTTCGAATAGGAGTAGGCGAAATGTTATTGATTAAAATATATATTTAATAGAACTGATAATAATTGTGCTTCTTTTGAATAATAATTAATATGCACGCTATACATTCAATAGCATCTTCTCTCCCCGGGTAGAAACTGCCTCTTTATGCCTAAACTAAATGTTGGCTCTCAAGAGGCCGCAGCCAGATTTTCTAGCTAGAAAAATCTAGACTTTCCCTCAGTCTGCTGGCCCTCGACAGGTTATTGTCGTATGCTATTTGCCTTAAATTATGTATACGTAAAGAGAATTCGTTTCTGACAAGCACATTTTATTTGAAATGAAAAATGGAAGCAATTGTAAGTTATAAATAAATACAGAATTTTTAATGCACATTAATGATTTTAACATATACAGTAATAATAATAATGGTGCAAACGAAATGTAAAATAATAAGTTAAAAACATTTGCGTTCATGACTATTTTACTTTATGTTAAATTATTATTCTAACTGTATATGTAAAAAACATTACCATCCAATTAAAAATCTTTATTTATTAAGTATTTACCACACTGAGAGACCTTTTGTTTGAATAAATAAAAAAATGAATTAGAATTTAGTATAATATCTTACCAAAATAGGGAAAACCGAGGTTTTATTACACGTATTCGTATGACAGTACAGAAGTTCAATATTATCATACGACTATATAAAACACGAAGACGACAAAGTAGTATTCTAAATACGAAATATTATGAATCTCCATTTCAAGAATTAACACTATGAAAAAATGATATTCTTTTTACTGAGTTTTCGAAAAATAATTTGAATAAGAAAAATACAGAATATCATAATCTCGAAAGCGTATTTTAGAAATTGATATTGACAATATGAAGTTGACAGAAATCTGAGACGCATAGCAAACTATGAAATCATTATTCTTGATTTTTCATATATGTAGTTTCGTTTGAGAATGCTCATCGAGTGTTTCCGCCGTTTTCCGATTGCGTCCGATTGTGCAGAGCCGAACATGGAAAGCATGGAGCACCGGCCGCGGTCGGTCCAAATCCAATTTGGTCTAATTCCACGTTATGACGTGTCATATATATTTTTAGTATTAAACTTATAAATTATTGGATTTATAAACAAATACATATACACTGAAGCACTCTACAGGTGTACAAAGTACTCAATCGGTAATATTTAGCTTTGCTGTCAAAAATCTTGGTTTTATAAAAAACCAGGACATTTTGCCTATTTTCAGGAAAAAACCAGGACACCAGGACAGACCTTGAAAAAAGAGGAACGCCCCGAAAACCCAGGACGGGTGGTAACCCTAAAGTTAACTCTTTCTATTTCTAAGTAATTCATTTACTTTAGGATTTAAAACATTAGGAATTCTTTCTCACGAAATTTATACACTAAGATAATAAGATTTAATTCAATGAGTACAATTTATAAAATATTACATACTGAGATATCAAATTGGATAATATTATTCATACAAGAATATTATCAGTTCCTTTAAAAAGATGTATTTTATAAAAAATCAATTTAATCATTGAAAGTGATAAAATGTTTAACCTATTTATTAACAAAATGTCTGAAACAACAAATCACTCATGAAACAGGGCCCAGATATTTGTCATACTGCCCTGAGTTGTCAGGCGACGCCGCTTTGCCGAGTTTTTTGCCAAATATTCCATAATGTAAGTTAGCCGCGGGGTTTAGTTGTTAGGGATAAAATGCGTTTGTAATTTAGGTAAGGTAGGTTCGAATCTCGCCGCAGCGTTTCCGATTTTTCATAGCGATTAAGCGTGCGATTATGTATGTAGTGAATAAATTAAGTATATATAATTAATGAAAATAATAATTGTGCGCGTGTTTCCGTATTTAATTGTATTAATTTTTTTATTTTGTTCCTCCTACTGAAATGAGGGACTATCTAGATTCTATAAAGGCCCTATTAATAGGCCCTCGTTATGTTGCCTACTCATGACCTCGCTAACTGAGCGTGACGTTTCCGATTGCGCCCTCGATAGATTGCCACTTTAGGGCCTCGATAGAAAATAGGAAATCTAGACAGGGACTATTAAGAACCAAGTTTCAATTTCTACCCGGGTCAGAGGTCAAATCGCTCATGGCTCCGCAAGCGAATTCTATAATATCTGCGAGATGACGCACTATTATTAGATTATATTAACTCTATAGAAAAATTTCATTTAAATCCTTAAACATCTAATAGAATAAACGCCTTAGGCTGGTGACGGCTGCTTTACACTGTTAGAAGTAAGTTCATGAAATTTCATGAAAATGTTAGTGAAGCTTTTTACACTACGGTTAGTGAAAAACTCATTGAAATTTCATGCAACACTGAAATTTAAGGCAAGATTATACTTTCGAACGCGTGAAAAAAATGCTATTTTTGTCAATTTTTTTTTAAACATTAAGAAAGATATTAATGTAGGGTTTGTTATTCTTAATAAATATACTCTCAAAATACATTAACAATTTTTTTTAGTTTATTTTATGCGCTCTATCCTTAATATAATATACATTTAAATGGCACTTTCTCGAAACCACGTTGTTTACCGCACGGAGAAAAATGGATATTGAGAAGTAGATATTAAAAACTTTGATATTTAACTATAATATATAGACATTACGGCATAATATCTAATATCTTCTATTCAATATACAAGATATTAAAGGGTAATATCTGTTTATATTGGAAGTATAAAATGTGTGATATTAACAGTTAATATCTAAGATATTAAAAAATTGAAATTTTATTGGAGCAATGTCGTTGACGTGTGACGTGGCGACTAAAGATTTTAACCCCGCTTTGTCTGTATCTTGAGCATTCGTCGTGTGTGTTGTGGTTTTTTGTATATATATTGCGTTAAAAGTTTTGGTGAAAAATGGATGAAGTGTTTTTGGACATAATATAATTTTCGTAAGAAAATGAGGACTCGGCGATACAGGCATCTATAATGTTAGCCTTGAACAGCGTGTTATCCGTTCTACACGAAAATTGAATAATTATGAAAAAAGACGAATGCTTGAGGAATACTCTGATTCAAATCAGAGGACTACGATATACAAGCCTTTTGGATTTTATAGAAAATGGCATGGTTTAAAGGTAATTTTTGCACAATTAAAAAATAGTTTTTGAATATCTTAGATTCTGCCCTATAATATCTTGGATATTTTTAGTTAAAATCTTATTTTTAATATCAATGGATGCTCTACTTCAATATCTAGATTTCTGTCCCATAGTTAAATCGCTAAGATATTAACTAGTAATATCTAGATAGTCTGCGTGAATATCTATTTTTCTCCGTGCGCTTGTTAAAAAAACCTCCGAAACTACCGAATCGATTGGTCTGAAATTTTTACCACATATTCTATACATATAAATCAACCGGTGGTAGCAGATTTTTTTATTTACATGAAAAAAAATGCCGGCATTTCGAAACAAAAATATAAAAAATATCATTTTTTGGGCTAATTTTTTGCAAAAAAATAATAGTAAAAATGAAAATTTGCATATAAATCTGCTACCACCGCTTAATGTATATGTATAGAATATGTGGTAAAAATTTCAGACCAATCGATTCGGTAGTTTCGGAGATTTTTTTATCAAGCGGTAAAAAACGGGGTTTCAAAAAAGTGCCATTTAAATGTATATAGAGCGCAGCAAAAAAATTAAAAAAAATTTTTAATGTATTTTCAGAGTATATTTATTAAGCATAACAACCCCTACATCAATATCTTTGTAAATGTTTAAAAAAATGTTTACAAAAACAGCATTTTTTTCGCGCGTTCGAAAGTAGAATCCTGCCTTAAATAGCCTTATTGAAATTTAAATGTAAGTTTTGAAACTATTTTAAGAGATAGTGCATTGCATTTTTGTAAATGTTCATGAATATCCTATGGATATTCAATGTAAATAGTGAAACTTTTTTAAGAACAGTTCTCTGTAATTACTTCTTTCGAAATAACAAATTAAAAGCAATTTTGGACATGTAATTGCAAAAAAATGTATTAATCGATAGAAAAATATATCACATACAAAGCTTCTAAATTTAATTTAATGAATTATTTTTAAATTTAGATCATATTTTCATTTAGGTTTATTATATTTAATAAAAAATGTTACTTCATCTGCAATGCATGTTTATAAAATGTACGTAAACCACAGTAAAATGTATTCAGCCACGAATCATATTTTATGTACAAACAATTGAAACAGGTTTCAGAGTCAAGTTTATGAAATTTCAATAACTTTTGCTTGAAAATTAAGTTTTGTGTCACTGAAAATCAATGAATATGGTCTAAAATTAATTTTCAAAGCCAAATTTATGAAATTTCAGTGACATAAGTCATTGAAGACTGACTGGAATTTCAGGAAATTTCTAACAGTGTATTACGTAAAACTGCGAATACCTGTAAACCGCAAAGGAATGATTCCGACCGTGTCATTTTCGACAAAAATGTGACACTCCCTGCTGCTTGGAAAAGAAAACTATAGATAGAAGGATAGGGGAAAAGAGAAAAATGTGTAGTTTGCAGGGGACAAGAGCTTTTGAGAAAGGCAGTTGCGAGCGGAAGTATAGACGCGGGAGACCAGAAGGACACGATTTCGCTTGGTTTTCTGAAAGGCTGCCGCCAACGATCAGATCGAAAGGAAAAAGAAACAAGCGCATTCTTTCTGTCTTTTTCCCTCTGGTGTTAAAAATACCATACCGCACGTAAGGGGAAAGAAAAATACGTGACCCTCTGAAGGCAGCATGCCATCGACTACTGTTGCCGTACAACGGAAAAACATAGGTAAGCCACATTTTCTCGAAAAATTAGTCTTTGGTATCAGTGGAATAGTGAGAGTGAGCTGCGTCTGTCATATTTAAAATGATAATTTGCAATTATTTATAATACAAAATGAATGTTCAAAATTTCGAATATGTTGAGCAAATTAACCGAGTGCAATGGAAAAATACAAGGTGAATAATAATTAATTTTGTCCAGCTAAAGTGGTCGAGCGCACTTCTTGTTACGAAATCTAAACTCTGCATGTGCTTTACGATGTCCAAGCAGAGAAATCAAGAAACGACTGCATCACAGGTGGTCAGCCCTCCCTGACACTCCATGCCGACGCTCGATAACTTTACAGCGAAACACTCCGCAAGAGACTTTACGTATTTCTTACCTTGGAATTCATTCCAGGAAAAAGCGTAAGTACATTATCTAATAGAAATTGTTTAAATAATCTTTCTTTTTGTTGCAAAATCAGAAAGAGCGCATGCGTTTTACCTACAAGGAGTATTTGCATTGATGAAAATGTGTTCCCATAATAAAGTTCTTGGCGCACACTTGAATATGCAGTACAGCTAAGCGGCAAAAGCTCAATGACTTGGAATGAGACGTTTAATAATTCGTCACGAAACGTATTACTTCGTTCATCTTGTGAAATCGGCTATACATAGTTTTAGTCATTCAAAATGGTGATCGTATGAATCAGCCTGTTTACTCGGAATGTCCAAGAGAAATGAAAGTGTTCTTTTACGAGGATTGCTCGAACCCTGAGACCCTCCCAGTAAATTATTGAAATTTTAATTGATTCTAAAGGACAATGCATTTTTATTATAAAAAATTAAAACCTCTGGTTTTTTGTACTCATGATGATACATACGACTCGTATGCATCATTACCTAGTTACGAGGTTTGTTTAACTATAAATGACATAGTCATCTTGACGTCAATCGCCTTACATTTTGTTTATACTTTCAATTAATTATATTCTTTTTAACTTCAACATGGGTTAAATCATAAATTACATTACAGTACAATTTTTAAATTTATTTTCGGTTAAAAGAAGATTTTTTAAATTTAACAACCGTTATGCAACATATGTATGAGTTTTTTCTACCAGCTGACCAATATTAATAAATTTGTCACCTTTACTTTCTAATAAACGAATTTACTCTATTTTATAACGGCACTACATTGTAAGATTGAGCATAAAGGAAAGCTAAATTAATCTTTCTCCACCCCACTTTTATGCTAGTACAGTAAGGCGTATAGGCTATAGGATAGGGGATATTTTGCGAAAGGTCGTAAAATCTTTGCCTCACAGATGATCGTTCATTTCCTTCGCCCCTATACACGTATTCTCTGTCAAAGCTAGCTTGCCGCATATTTATTGCTGCCAGACGGTTTCACGCATTTGTCCACACTCCCGACGAAGACAAGGAGATAGCAATAATACGGGAGGTCAGTTTACCTACGTGTCTATTGGCTGACGCCAACGAAGCACTGTCACCTATATCGGTACCCACATGAATAGAGCTAGATTTTACAGTTGCCACCAGGTAAAAGACCACCCTCCAATTCTAATTGATGTTGCCGATTAGGTGGCTCAGGTGATACTCTATATAATAATATACCATTATTATGTTTCTATAGTTGAAGTCTTGTATTTGATTGTTTCATGTTTGATCATAGATTATTATTTTAAAAATATTGTGTTGACAATAGGGTGACTCAATGTTTCCCGCTTATTTAAATTTTCGAATTCAAACCTCCAAAACTAAACCATTTATAAATTGAAGTATATATTAAAAATGAATCTCCAAATTATGACGAATCTAATGCGGCACACTAAAAAATTGGTAGCGTATCAAATTGTAAAAAAAATTCAAATTCAAACTCGTTTAGTCTAGCATTATTGTATCCTTCTTATAAAAGGAAATATCTCGAGAACTCTCGAACGTTGAGATTATCTTAACACGTTATAACATTAAGGTTCATTGTACTGTTATGATGTCATTCGCTGTTCAACCTCACTGCCAAGTTGATCTGAATCTGAACTAATAGGCATATTTTTCTGCGAGACTTTCTTTTAGAGCCAACTGATTGTATGAATTGTATGGTCCTCGTGGCGCATGATTATTGACGTTTAGGCGCGGTTGATTAGATCAGGGTACCCTGACCGGGCTGTCCAGCGACCTATTTTCTGGTCAGTTACCTGCGAGCTTGGCCAGACCAACCCTTCCTTTGGGGGTCCTGTGTTAGAAAATGGAAATAAAATTAGAAAGTAAACAGTTCTTAATTCTGCAATAAGCGGTTTGAAAGTAATATATGTTTAATCTACGAATTTTTCCGATAAACTAAAATTTCCTAAATTAAACTCCTTCAAATTTTCAACTTTTCTAGACAAGTAATATATAATTGAAATCAGAAAAATTCATAGATGCTGATTATGCTATTTTCCAATTGCTAGTTGCAAAATTAAAAGTTTTTTAATTTCCTTACTTTGACCTGCCTGTAGACAAGAGACCCCTGCTGGATATATATATATATATATACAACCGCAGGGTCCCATTGAGAGCAACTGCCATCTAAAAATAACACCGACTCCCAGTAGGACCGCGGTAAATCACACTTATGGCCACGTCTCACAACCGTGAGATAAGTGGTCGCAGGACACGATGAAATCACAATGACAGGCTGGCGAAACCCTCGTTTGGCTTGAGGACACGAAGCGACCCAAGGATGACAGCTTTCTGCATCCATCTCGCAAGTGGCTTGGCATATTTTTGGCACGCGGGTATGGCTTTAAGGTTACCCGTGCGGAAAATGCCTTTTTTAGCCTTATTTAAAAAAAGGCTCGTACTAGGCCCTCATAAAGTTGCCTGATTTAAAAATGAGGCCCGGATAAGGTGCCCTTATTTATAAGTAAAGCCATCTGATAAAAGGCCGTATTTACGGCCCTGATCAGGTCCGAATAATGTCCGTATAGGTTGCCCTAATTATTAGGTAAGGCAGTCTGATCAATTTCGTATTTATGGCAGTGACCAGGTCCGAATAAAGCCCGGATAAATTTCCTTTGTTATTAAGTAAAGCAAATCTGATTTTCGCTTGGCCCTATAACAGGATTCGAATAAGGGTGCCTCTATTAATTCTCTATTCGTCCGCGTGTGTCGCCTATACTCATGGTCAGTTCAACATCATTACGTTTTCTAAATTAAATATCTAATCATATGCATTGTATACAATTGCGAATTGCAAATTCGAGCGAGAAAACGTCGAGCAATTAAAAAAGCCCTAGAGGCATTGAATTCTTCAAGTGACTCTGATTCTGGTTCGATTAGAACTGCAAAAATTGCAAAAGGTAAGTCGATCAAAATAAATTTATTTAATTGTATTTTAATGAGCAGTTGAATGTACAATGAATATCTTTTTATGAAATTATCACTTGTAATGGACATAGCAAATCATACAATATTTAGTGTGATGAAAAATGTAGTATGAATTAACCTAACCTATAAACTTGTAAAGACCTTTTTAGGTTTATTATGCTTTGTGATGAAGTTTCGATTTAATATTTAAATAATCAGCCAACAGTTTAATCTTTATTTGTGCAACTTACGTAATTAATCAGAGAATAGAGGTTATGTTGCGATAACGTTGCGAACGTACGTTAACAATTCGTATTCACTACCCTCGAAAAAATTTTTCCCTGGCCCCGCTCTGGCCAAATGGGGCCCAGATCGGGAAGCCAGGTCGGATCAGACCCGTGATTAAACGCACGGACCAGTCTGGTCCGAACTTTTTAGCCCGATCGGTGTGCCGGGTCAGTCCCGATTGAGTTATATTAAAAATTATGGGGCATCTTTAATCTAAATAATATACTATACAAAATTTCTTGGGGAATTTTCCCCAAAATTGTGTTTACGCTAATTTCCACACATTTTGTGGAATTTTTCCCAAAGTTTATTAGGGAAAATGCACAAAAATTTGATGTGAAATACTCCTTATGTTATTCTGTAATAATTTTAAATTTCGGGAATATCCGAAATTTATGTGGGCGAAATTCCCCAAAAATTGTGCAATACTAATAAAAAAAGTAATGAAGGAACCGCCTTGTTGATCATCATGTTCTTGATCACGATTGCCTCTACGCCATTTAAGTATGCTTTGCTTCGCGTCGACTGCTTTCTTAAACACTCGAAGCGTCATTTCTGTTTCGAGAGAGGCGACACGTCGCGCGCCCTGGCGAAGTTCTCATGAACTACCAGGCTAGAGCGGCAAGAAACCGTATCGTGCGGATTTGTAGATTTTGATTATAATTTCAGTCTGTCAGAATGCGTACGCATTGGAATTTTCACAAGAATAAAAATTAACCACTGATGAGGGCCACCATTGTGTGTCGAAACGTTTGGTTCAATTAAAAATTGACTGAATTATTTACTCTGACCCTAAAGCCAAAAGTAACATCCAGCATTACAAACAATTATTTTCATCGAGGGTCAATATAATCTCCCCACTGAATATTATTTTT
>CAKNWW010315152.1:0-17107 GCA_932074435.1 Andricus kollari | reverse complement strand
AAGCGTCCATAATCAAGCATCCATCATCGTTTAAGCAGTACTCCTTAAACGATTATGGATGCGCTTGAAGTCGCCTTCAGCGCACGTTGTCGATAAGTATTATATTTTTTAAAAGTTTTTATCGTTGCAAGAAAAAATACTGCAATTACTCCGTGACCTTCTAACGCAAAATTTCACGTAGAATCCGAATTCCAACAAGTTAAATGTTCATCTTCCCTTTTTAATGAGTTTTTCCTTCATGATACGGAGAGGATACGATGTGGATACTATAGGAATACGCTGTAGCGTATCCGTTCCGTTCATTTGGTCCGCTAGGGAATAAAGGGGCAAATTACTGTAGGGCCTACGTGTGCCTTGCAGGGGGCTTAGCTGGGCACTACAGAGGGCCAATGCATTGGCCCTTCGTGGGCAGCCTGCATGGGGCCTTCAAAGGTGAGCATTTCGAAACTATGTGGGCCCTTCGTAGTTTGCCAACGTAGTGCCAACGTAGTAAAGGGGCAAATTACGATGGCCCTCGCGGGGGCCAACTCAAAATTTCCACACGGGTTTGCATTATATGGCATGATAGAACATGGAGTTAAAAAAAAAAAAACTTTTCATTCTATTATAAAACCGTAAGGGGAAACGCCTAGGGTTTCCATATGATAAAAACTTTGTGTCCTTAGAAGCTGCAGAAGAAGACTAGGAATACCGCTTTTGATAGTATACGCGCACAGCATGAGAAACGGCACCTGAGGTTCGTCAGAATTACCGGATGTGTTGATCTATAAAAGAAATTCATATTACTTTTATTGAAATAAACACAACATTTTTTTGTCGCACATTTGAGGATCACTTTGCATTGCGAAAAAGTCCTACTTCTTACTACTGTGCAATGCAATATTCACTAGTTGCAATTGCTAATTTCTTGTTAAAAGTTGGTTCTCATTAGTTGTTTTAAGTGAACGTGAATTTACAAAGTCGAGTCGAGCTTTTTAGGTTTCAAGTAGAGTCGAGCTGAGCTCGATCAGTTCGTGGCGGATCAAGTAGATTCGGGTTCGAGCTTTCCGAAAAGCTGTAATAATTTCCAGTTACTCGATTGTTTCGAATTACTCGACTAGACCTACGTAGGAATTTTAACAAATGTGAACCAAATGTAGATTTGAAATATAATTCATCAAGTCGATTTTGAAAATGCTTTTCTGTAGTATTTAATGTTCAAATGTTAGACTTGCATTTGAAATTTTTTGTCAAAAGCAAAAAAAAAAAAATTACAAGTTCAGGGTTTTAAGAAAATGTTTAGAAATTATTTTTAAATATTTTTTTTTGTATTTCAAAACATGTAAATAATTAAAACTTTTGTGGAGATTACCACATGTATGCCTTATGTAACGATAAGAATCAAGGCAACACTCATAAAATTGCATATAAAAAATCATAACTTTGTTAAAACATGTGCCGTTAAAAACGTGCTAACATGGAGGCCGTCATGTGTTATTTGTGTCTCGTTATAAAAAAGGAAAACCGCTTTTATTGTCAAAAATTTTCACTTTACAGAAAGACTGCTTTTCGAAAAGTAGATAATGCTTAAGACTACAATTATTGGAATCCATTACTTACCTGCTTCAGCTCGAAATCTCCTGAAGCACTTTCAAGCATACACATGCACTCGCAAGCAGTCATGTTATATACGTTATATAATCGGCATTTTGTTACGATTGGTTGATATTACCGCCGAAATTTAAAATCGAGTCTTATAATTTATTCTTTCTTACGACAAGAGTTTAAAAAACGAATTTCAAGATTGACACATCACATTCAATTGAAAAGCGTGCATCCTATAGTTTCGATAAAATAATCTGTAACGCAGTTTTTTACAACAAATTGCAACTGTTGAGTCATTTTGAGTGTGAGATGCCAGCCGTACTAGTGGACTCCATCTTTCCTATTTGTAAGGAACAGCTCGCCCAAGCTCGATATCGGTGATGCCAATGTGGGCGCCTTTTGCTACTGCGCTTGCATTCGGACCGCGCACTGGTTGGCCGCAGTTGGCGCGCAATTCAAAATTGGGATTAAACAGAATTCTTGTAATTTAAATAAATAATTATTTAAAAATGCACAAGAATGTATATAAATTATACAACCTCTGATTTTAGATAAGAAAAAAATTTATAACACATATATTTTTTAAATAACAGTTTATTTTCTTTGACTTCCAAAGAATAACTTATATTTCACAAAACATTTAATTTCAGAAGAAATTTGTTAAAAAACTAATTCAAAATAATTGTTTATAATGTTTTGTATATTTTTTATGTATTCTCATAAGATTTTATATAATAATATAACTTGTAAATATATAAATTATCATAACTGTATTGTAGTTATGATGCGAATACTTGGGAAGAAACAACTAAAACATTGCAAGTCAGCTTATTGCAATAATTGATTATCGAGTTTCCACATGATTTTGATTGAAATGCATTTAAATAAATTTCGAAAAAATACTTACAAAAATTATAAAAACGTACTGAAAATAAAATTTAAGTATTCGAATCATAACTACAATACAGTTATGATAATTGATATATTTATGGGTTATAGTATTATATGAATTCTTATGAGAATACATCACAAATATTTAAAATATTATAAGCAATTATTTTGAATTTCTTGTTCAACAAATTTCTTCTGAAATTAAATGTTTTGTGAAATATAACTTATTGTTCGGAAGTCAAAGAAAACAAACTGTTATTTAATAAATATATGTGTTATAAATTTTTTTCTTGTCTAAGATCAGAAGTTGTACAATATATATACATTCTTGTGCATTTTTCAATATTTATTTATTTAAATTAGAAGAATTGTTTGAATTCCAATTTTTAATTGCGCGCCTACTGCGCCCAACCAGCGCGTGGCCCGAACGCAAGCGCAGTAGCAAAAGGCGCCCACATTGGCATCACTGCTCGATATTTTACAATTTTGTGGAATTTAGTAGACTTTCAGCTACCAGATGCACGTCCAAAGAGAAACATTTATTTTAATTTACGATTGACTGTTGTTCTTAAGATGTATTTTGTTCAATAGTAATGACTGCACTTTTGATATATTGAACTCTTAATGTGCTCTATTTTTAGAGCCAACTGACGTCGTGTAAGATATTGACAGGTAAGATATAAGAGGTTATGTTAATTTTCGTAGTATAAAGCTTGCATTCTTGTGTTTTACCGCATATCAGTTTTTTTTTCAATGCACCAAAAATGGTATCAAATTAATTGAATTATTTCATTATAATAAAACAAAATCCGCATGGAAATCCTTGTGGATTCTTGTGCAATAGGGTCAGGTAGTAATTTCAATTTATTTTGACGGATTTGTTTCGAAAGACAAAATTTGAGTAAATAAATCTCTTTCCGCATTTAACTTTCAATAATTATTATTTTTTGTTTTTCAAGCACTAACAAAAATTTCTCGCAATAGTCTTAACTTTATACAATAAAATAGTGTTCCATAGATTAAAAAAAAACGAATTTGGAAATACTACATGTTTCTCAATTCACTGCATATTTTTTTAAAACTAAATACGTTTTCCCAATTTTTTTGTGAAACTTCTTCTACTTGAATGAATAAAATACGAATAACTATCCTATTATATCATCTCAAATATTTGTGACGAGCGTTCCTTGTCTTTCTAACCTCAAAGTGTATGTTTGTATGACGTGTATGACTGTATGTAACTATATCTATGTACACGTAATTGTTAATAAAATAAAGAGTAACTCTTGGCCGAAATTTAGAATATATTTTTAATTGGAATTTCATTCTTAATTCAAAAAATAATGTTTAGATAAACAATTATAAATCCTAGCATCTTAGTAAAGTTTAAAAATTTGTCGTTAAGAAGGCAGGGCACTCATCTAAAATGGAGTCAGTGTTCCGAAAATAACCTAAAAAAATATTGTAAATAATTTTATTGTTGTTTCAATTTTTTGAAATCATATCGATAGTGTCTTCCCTTGTAATTCTTATTTTTCGAGATACCTGGATAAAAATATTTGGTGAAAAATCGAATGTTTTATTATAATGCAATCAACCGGATAAACAAAATTCTTAAATTTTGAACAATTTGGCTCATAACTGAAGATATTCTGTATATTTATGAAGATCTCTTATGATACAGGAAGAGTTTTTCAGATACTTGAGTCTTTTTCGACAAAATTGTACTTGTAACCAAAAACTCGTGAAATTTCGAGAAAAACTGCGTAGATTGATTTAACTAATTGAAAATATGGATATTATCATAAATATAGCTAAGTTCTTTTAAAAAAATATATAGAATATATATATATATATATATTAGAATTCCAAATCGCTACAACACTGAAAAGTAGCGTATTGGGGCACTAAAAAGTATAATTAATTTGGAATCGATCGACATGCAACTTGGTTACACCCGCTCGAAAAAAAGGTTTCAACCATTTCTTGTTTGCATTGTTTTCGGATTTTTTTTCTAACACATTTGCAAATAGGTGGAGAATTATTTGAGGTACATGAAAACTTATAAGTGATAAAAATGCATTAGAAAAAAAATTCCCAAGGCGCAGGATTCGAAATTGGCAAAACCGAATTTTTAAAATTTTGATTTTGGCGTTTTATGAACTTATCTTCATAAGATGTAGTTGAAACATTTTTGTGAGCACGTGTGAAGTTTTTAAATATATAAATACACTAGAAAAAAATCTGCCCGCTGCGCGGGCACATTCTCATCACGATGAAGACTTAAAAAAGGGCTAATTAATGCCTTTCCTTACTATTTAAATAAGTTATTTTTACATTCCAATAATTTATGATGGAATGTCTTAGATTCATGTGAAGTTGGGCCCATCCAGTTTTCGTCAATCTCAACGTTTTGAGACCTCCTGGGTCAGAAAAAATATTTTTTTACGATACTGTCTGTCGGTATGTCTGTATTTGCTAAGATCAGATCTAGGATGTACAAAAAAATTTCTCGCCCACAATTTTGGGGCCCTTATTCAGTTTTTGCCCTAGGCAAATACCTGTTTTGCCTGTGCCTAGGTCCGACTATGTCGTTAGCCAGCCTTCTACTGTCAATATTTATGGTTGCAGCCATGTAAAATCAAACTGAAAAAAGTAATAACTCAACTTTCTTACGAACCCTTGATAAGTACGATACAGACCAGAATTATCTGCTTCTGAAAGTTCTACAAAATTGCTTCTAACTGTTTTTCAATAGGAATATTAGTTTTTGTTTTAAACGTGGAAAATACCATAAGAAAATCGAAAACCTACAAAAGACCTAAGAAATTGCGTGTAACAATTTTTTAAATCTATATTGCACTCCTAAACTGCCATTAATAAAATTAAAATGTCCATAAAAACATATTTTTGTTACATATGTCAGTTCTAAAACTCCTAAATTTTTTTATTATCAATCCAAAACATATATTTTTAGAAATTTTGTATTAAATTAAAATTTTCTTATTGTTTTTCACACACGGAAAATGTATGATGGGAAGTATTCGATTTGTATGCATTTTGTTTAATTCTTTCTCGCTTTCTTTTTCAATTCTTCAGCTGAGATTAAAAATATAATTTAAAATGTAGATTTCATGAAATTTAAACTAAGCTCAAGTAATGTCAAGCGCGAAGCGCGAGTGCCATGATGAGAATGTATTCCTCAAACCTGAAGGAGTTTTGAGAAAGTTACATACGTCTACAACTTCACTTGAAGCTTATGCATGAAAATGATTTAGTTGATTATTTAGGAATGAGCGCGGAGCGCTAGACACATTAAGCGCACCAGGCGTGCAAAAAACATCGCGCAAAGCGCGGTACATGATGAGAATGTGTGCGCGAAGCTGAAAGATTTTTTTTCCTAATTTTAATAAATTGAAGATTAATATTGATCTGTAGCTTTGCAAATAATTTTCTTTAAAATAGAATTTTCGTAACAATGGAATCGAATAATGGATTACAACTTTCGATAATAAGGTAAAGGTACCTATCATGAAACATGTCGAAATGTAAGAATCTTAAATTAGATTAAAATCAAATTCGACTTCCGTTTCCGGCATGACAGTGTTAAGTGGCGGTGATTGTGTAGTGCAGATTTAAGTGAATTTGAAGTGGAATTTGAGGTGAGTTGATGACAGAAGTGTGTTTGAGGGTTTTGGTAGTGTGAGATTGTCTGTAAAATATAATAGAAGTGAAGTGGTTGGTGATAATTTGTGAGCTTGAAACTGTTTTCGGTAGGCTGGGAGGTTAGGTTGCTTCACGTGAGGAGCAGGGTGGGGAGACAAGCGCAGCCGAGTGGCGGCGACAGGGAGGGAAATGTAGAGAGAAGCACGGAAGAAGGTACGGTAGCAGGGTGGGGCAGCGCAGCGCAGACAGATTTAATGAAAGTTACTTATGGGTTTATGGACAGAGGTTACTTCGAATCGGCTTGATGGGTAACGGGGACAGCGATAGCAAAGAAGAAAGAGATTCGGACGAGGAAATATTCTGTACGCTGAAACTTGAAACAAAAAAGAGAGGACGGTACAGAAAAACGGAAGAAAGGGAGAGATTGAGGGCAGGGAGTTTTGGTTCAATAGAGCCATTCGTAAATAGGAACAGGGATAGGGCGGAGAGAGGAAGTAGTGAAGATAAAGTAGAAGCAGGATCCACCCTAAAAAATCCGAAAATGTACAGAACACCACCGGGAAAAGAACATGGCGGGGGGGGGGGGGGAGACAAGGGAAAGACGAAGATAAAATTGAACATAAAGGTCAAAAAGAAAATGTGCAGTTAGATGACATGCTTAAAATGATAACCCAGTGGGCACAAAATTTGGCGACGTCTTTACGACATCGTTACGACATCTTTACGGCAACTTTACGACATCCTATGTCCATGTCGTTAAGGTGTCTTTACGATATCGTAAAGATGTCGTACAATCTGACGATGTCTTTACGATATCGTAAAGACACCTTAACGGCATGGACATATGATGTCGTAAAGTTGTTGTAAAGATGTCGTAACGATGTCGTAAGGACATCGTCAAATTTGGTGCCCACTGGGAATGGAAGTAATGGGGATATATGAAGAACAGCAGGAGAAAAGGGTAGAGGAAGTAAGGAAAGAAATTAGGCAGGAAATGGCAGAGCTGAGGAAAGAAATGAGGAAATGGGATGAGGTTAGGGAAAAGCCAGAGAAAAGGATGCAGACGCTGGAGAAAAGACTAGAAAAGAAGGAAGAGCCGAATAAAAAAGTAGAGGAGCCCGAAGGTAGACTAAAAATAATAGAAAGTTCAAACCGTGAGTTTAGAGTAGGGGAGAGTGGGAATAAGGAGCAGGAAAGACTGAGAAAAATAGAACAAAGAATAGAAAAGAAAGAGAGAGAGAAGATAGAAAAAGAGGCATAGTGGTAAAGGGTCTAAGATTAGAGGGGAAGGAGTAGTAGAAGTACTGAAAAGGATTGATGCTAAGGTAGAGATAGAGGAAGTGCGATGTGTAGGAAGGGAAGAAGGGAGAGAATGGTACTGGTGAAATTAAAAAAATGGGAACATAAGAGGGAAGTAATGACAAAGAAGAGGATGTTACATGGAAACTCGGAGAGAATAGAGGATGATTTGACATGGGTAGAAAGGAATATGCAGTATAAGTTAAGGAAAATAGCGGAAGAGAAAAGAAAAAAGGGAAGAAGAACATGGGTTAAGTATAGGAGAATACAGATAGACGGTGTATGGTGGAATTGGGACAAGGACAGGGAAGAGTTAGTGGAAAATGAGGTATCGGGAAACTACGAGAGAAAGGATCGGGAGATAAAGAAATAAAAAATAGTAGGAAACAAAAAGAGACGAGAAACGAAAGTAGAAAAGATTGGAGGATATGCTGCTGGAATATAGCAGGCTTAGAAAGAAAGGATAGGGAGTTTATGAAAAATTTGACACAATGGGATGTATTAGTAATGATGGAGACGTAGCTAGATGAAAAGGGATGTGAAAGAGTAAGGGGAAGATTACCAAGAGGTTACAAATGGCAAGTTCAAAATGCAAAGAGGAAGAATAAAAAAGGCGGGCAATAGCAGAAGAGATAAATATGGGAGGAGAGAGGTGGAAGATAGTGGGGGTCTATGTGAACGGAGATATGCAGGAGAAATCAGAGGAGATGAGAGAACTGATAGAAGAAAATAAGGGAAAAGGTTAAGAAACTAGAGTTAGGGGACTATATAGATTCGGATCACTTTCTTTTAATAGTGACAGTAGAGGGAGAAATGGTTAATAACAATAAAGATAAAAAGGAAGCAAAAGTAAAAAGAGCAGAAAGAGGGGATTGGTCAATGGAAGGTAAAGAATAGTTTAAAGAGAAAGTCAGGAATATCAAAATGGGGGAAGGAAGTGTAAAACAGGAAATGCAAATAACGATAAGAGAAATAAAACGAGCTCTAGAGTGCATAAGCAAAAAAGAGGGTAGAGAATGAGGGGATAGAAGTGGATGGGATGAGGAATGTAAACAGAAGAAGAAGGAAGTAAGAAGGGAATTAAGAAAATGGAGAAAATGAGCAAGTAGTGGAGAAGAATATAGGAGAAAAAAGAAGGAGTATACTGAGTTGTGTGATCAAAAAAAAGAGAAGGAAATTAAATGATTTGAAGAAGAGGCGGAGAAAGTTAGGACGGAAGAGGAGGTTTGGAAGGTAGTAAATAGAGAGAGAAGAACAAGGAAAAGAGTCAGGATATTGAGATGCTATAATGGAAACAATATTTTATGGAATTGCTAGGAGGGGTAGAGAGGAAAGTTAGGTAAGGAGGGAAAGATGGCAGAAAAAAAAAGATGAGAAGGAGGACCAGAGTTATGGAAAGAAGGAATAGTGATACCAATAGTGATGAAAGGTGAAGGGGAGGAGGTTAAGGATTATAGAGGAGTGACATTAATGCCAACATTGTATAAAGTATATGTGACTGTTGTATCGGAGAGGTCAAAGAAAGAAGTTGAGGAAAAAAAGATAGTGCCTCCGAATCAGACCGGGTTTAGAAAAGGGATGGGGTAGATGGACAACATATATGTTCTGAACTATCTAGTAAATAAGAGGATTAAAAGGGAGATAGGTGCAATGATAGCAATGTTCGTGGACTTGAAGGCGACGTTTGACTCATTAGACCGAGGCGAGATAAAAAAAGTTATGGTGAAAAAGGGGATACGAGAGGGATTAATAAAGAGAGTATCGGAAATTTTTAGAGAGACAAAAAGCAAGGTAAAGGTAGGAGAACAAGTAGGAGATAGTTTCTGGTTGGTGAGAGGAGTGAGGCAAGGGTGTCCTCAGAGCCCATTTTTATTTAATATATTAATATTAGACTTGGAAGAAGAGATGAAGAGAAAAGGGTGGGCAGGAGTTAGGATAGGGAACAAAAAGATATATACACTGGCATACGCGGACGATATAGTGTTGATGGCAGAGGATGAAGAAGGGATGGCGGGCTTAATTACTGGATTAGGGAAATACTTACATGGGAAAAAGTTAAATTTAAATGTAGAAAAGACAAAGATAATGAGCAGGGGTAGTGAAACCGGGGTAGTGTTTCCGCACTTCGTATTTATTTATTTATTTAATTTTAACTACAATTTTTGACTCTGTCTTACCCAATAATGACCATTTTTTGGCATTTTTCTTCTTAGAAACTTTAATAAATTTGGCTGATGAGGGCTCCAATCTTGGCCGAAACATCTCATTGTATAGTATTAATTGGAAAATACTTATTGTCTCTTTATTCTATTGACCTTACAAAAATTGACTCATTGGATACATATTCTTAGAGGTCGAGACTTATACATATTGAACAAGCATGGATAATATTCACCAACGTTTCGGTGCTCACACAGCACCCTTATCAAGGTATCCTCCTGGATACCTGAGAACTAAGTGTGGGTCAAAAGGCAAATCCGTTATAAACAAACAAGAAATAAGAGAAAGTCAAGACTCATGACAACCTATTGCTAAATGTAATTAATCATGCTAGAATAACTTTTGTTTAATTTATCCAAATCTGTTTTCAAATAAATAGACAACTTATTTTGTTTTTCAATATAAAGCATTTCCATGAATTCTCTCTTTCTCTCATTACCTTCACTATGTAAAAGTTCAACATTATCCCAGTCGAACTCATGGTCAATATCAACAAACTCTCTCGTATGTCTAGCAAGAGCACACTTATAACAGCGTCCCAAACGAACATCACTTTTGTGTCCACCCTAGTATTAAGAAGTCTGCCAGTCTGTCCCACATAAGTCATCTTACAGATCTTGCAAGTGATCTTGTAAACAACACCACCTTTTTCAAATTTATCTAAAGGACCTGTACAAAAAGTTATTATTAAATCCATTTTAAATGATATAAGAAAAATAGTATGAATATTAGATTTTTTAACATAAATTCAATAGTTTTCGAAATTTGACCAAAAAAAGGAAGAACAAAAGTATTAAAAGAACTATATTCTCTCAATACCTTCTGATCATCTGTAGATAAAATGTTACTATGATTGTTTTTGATTTGTTGAATTCTAATTGTGATATGTTGCTCAATTAACTTTCGTGGGTAATGATTCAGAAAAAGGATATTCCTAACAATATTCAAATTCTCTTTGTGAAATGAAATGTGGGACAACCCTAGAGCTCTGTCAACCAAGTTTTTAATTATTGCAATTTTATTTTGAAAAGGATGAGCAGAAAAGAAATTGAAATTTCTACCTGAATATGTACTTTTCCTATACCAATTGGTAATAATATTACCATCCTGACCTTTAATTACTTCTATGTCCAAAAAACTGATTTTATTATTTTTCTCTATTTCATGGGTAAATTGAAGTTTTGGATGAAAACCATTAAAAGCATCAGTAACTGCCTGCAACTTGTCTAGAGGAACACATAATAAGGTATCATCAACATAACGAAAGTAAAAGGGCAAAATAAAATCTAGCTTCTTGAAAGCAAAGCCGTCCAAATCTTCCATAATTATTTCTTCTAAAGTCGGAGAATGACTGAACCTATGGGAGCACCAAACTTTTGCCTATTAAAAGATCCATTGAAATTAAAATAAGTTGAGTTCATAATAAAAGCTATCCCTTTAATAAATTCTTTTTGACTTAATCGAGTACGTGTTTTTATATTGTCCCATCTATTTAAAATTGCCTGTTTAACTAATTCAAAGGATATACTTGGAAAAATCGCAACAACATCAAAATAAATCATTACATGGTCATCAGGAAACGTTTCTTCAATAATAATTTTTTTGGAATTCCCAGGTATTTTTAATATTGAATTTTGAAGTTGTAATGGAGTCTTTAAGTATCAAATTAAAGTTTTGTTCTAAAAATTTCGTGGGAGTGTTAATAGCTGAAATAACTATTCTCAAAGGATAGCCTTCCTTATGAATCTTTCTCAAACCATAACATTTTGCAAGTACTGTGTCTTCGGTATTTATATCAGTCCATCTTATATCTTTTCCTAAAAGTCCTTTCTTTCTCCAATTGTCTAGAATCCTGAAAGTGTCTCTTCTTAATTGATTCAACGGATTTTCACTCAATAAAACAAAGTTATCACGATTGGAAAGCAAATCCTCCATATCTCTAACAGAATCTGATTATTTCATACAAACTGTAATATTGCCCTTATCAGCATTCATGCAAATTATATCAGGGTTGTTTTTAAGGAAACGTTTCAGTTTTCTTTCCCCTTTTTTATTTTTGTCCAAAGAAACAAATTTTTATTTTGTTTTTAGGAATTTCAATAGGAGCATTTTGTGGTGGTTGTCCAAATTTTATCGTTTGATTCTTGATTTATTTTCAGGAATTTATACATTGACGAAACATGTCCCAATTATGAAACAGTTTGACAAATAATTCGATTTAAAAATAATTCAGAAGTATACTTTTCAGTACAAATTATTATATTAATAAGTATGAATGTGAAGCTTTCCATTTATGCAAAAAGCAAGTATTGTTCTAAAGTTTTAAACACTAAAAAATAATTTAAATTATCTAACCTCCAAGCTCGGGAAAGTTGACGGCCATTTATGTGAGTCAGGAGGCTTGATACCTATAATTTGTTTTATCTCGTGTAATCACAAATTTCAATCATTTCACATGTGTAATAGATTAAATGACCGCTTAAGGTTTATAGATTTGAAATTACTGCACTTTTTTATTTGAATACAACTTTATTTATTAATTAGTTGTTTCATAATACGTACACCTTTCTTAACACGGTCCGTATTTATGGAGCGGAGAAACATGGGAGTTTCATGTCAACGCACAGGTTTTCAACGCTTTCTCCTATTTATGGAACAGAGGTACGTTTGCAATCAAATTTGTTTTTTATATTATTAATACAGCTTATGTAATGTTCTTACTATATAATACTGAAACTTCAAGTATAACAAATTAATTCTGATGCCATGGAGAATAGACATAAGAAGACCAAAGTAGTGTAACCGAAAATGAGCAAATTCTTGTCGTATGAAAATAATTACAATACTTCCCGTTCCCGTGTATGGCGCTGGTATGGTACGCGCATTAATGGCAGCTGCCTATGTTGACATTTTGCATTATTTATATCTGTGTCATGTGATTTACATGGATAAATTCTTATTTACTTAAAAAAGATTTAAATAATTTAAATAATATTATTCATCGCGAAACATATTTTTTTGAAGTGTGTATAATTGCAGTGATGCTGCAATGGACGAGGTAGGTACTTTTGAATTATTGTGCTAACGAATTACTATAACCTTCGCAGTATAAACATTTAAATAGAGAATAATTAAGATTTTTAGATATCTACGTAAACGTCAGAATTATTGTATTTTATAAATATGAGATTTTTCACCAGTTGAAAATGCACTAAAGGCTTCCTTTAGAATTTAGTTTAATTGTATTCATAACCGGGTTTGTATTATTGTTTAAGCCTTGAGGTTATATCAGGTTATATTTACACGGAATATAACGGCAGCCACCGATATGCGTACCACACTTGCGCCGCGCTCGAGAAAATCTAGTATTTCAATGCTTTTTTGTTTGTACATCCGACAGAAAAATGCTCGTTTTTGGTGAAGTAAATGTACATGACTTTGGGCTCCTTATGTCTATTCTCCATTTCTGAAGCAAAGAAGAACGGATTTTCAACAATAGTGTTGAATTTTCAACCAAAGTGATCAATTTTAAAATAAAATGATGATTCTTGAATTGGAATAAATGAATTTGAAGCCAAACAGATACATTTTCAACTAAAATGATGAATCTTTAACTGAAATGTTTGAAGTTTCAACCATAAAGATGAATATTCAAACATGAAGATTAATTTGCTACAAAAAATATGAATTTTCAACACAATATATGAAGCGTTGGGTGAAAAACAACATAACCCGGGTTAGGTTGTTTTTCCGTAAATCGCTTTTTCGGAATCAGCGAACCCTAATTAGTTAGTACACAGCTTAAAACTAATATAAAAATAATTATGGTTTACGGAAATCACGTTATACTAGAGTAGGACGCATGGAGATTAGGGTGTCCTAAAAAAACGTAATGTTCTTTTTTTTGATGACGCACCCCCTGAACTAATTCTGTTTGGTGAAAAAATAAATGCATATTTTTCTTTTCTTTTTAAAATAATTTTAAACTGTGGTCCTGGGGCCTTAAAGTGTCCCAAACTGATCAAAATGATTAATTACTGTGAATTTTCGTAAATATAATAATGTTTTGCCAGGGGATGCAACTGATGGTACCATACGCTCAGAAAAAAAACTTTGCCAAATTAGACCAAAAATATTACCCCTTGGTTTCAAAAACTACCTTTTATAAAGGTTAAACTATTATATCTTGAATTTTAAAGAATTTATGCGTTATTCATTGGTTCAATAACATGCTGAACTGGCGAAATTAAAGTGTAACTTATTAAGTTATTTACGTACCAAGAAATCCAACGAATAACGCATAAATTCTTTAAAATTCAAGATATAATATTTTAACCCATATAAAGGGTAGTTTTTGAAAACAAGAGGTAGTATTTTTGGTCTAATTGGGTCAACTTTTTTTTCCTGAGCGTATGGTACTAACAGTTGCATTCCGTGGCAAACTATGATTATATTTACGAAAATTAACAATAATTAATTATTTTAATCACTTTGGGACAGTTTAAGGCCCCAGGACCACGGTTTAAAATTACTTTAAAAAGATAAGAAAAATATGCATTTATTTTTTCACCAAATAGAACAAGTTTAGGGGGTGCGTCATAAAAAAAAGAACATTGCGTTTTTTTAGGATACCCTAATGGAAATACGTCGCGCTCTCGCACAGCCGTGCAGACTGCAGCGTGTAGTGACCAACTGGCGAATCAGTGCGCTATTATTTTTATTGTTACTACTCAATAATTGATTAAAATGAAAAATAATTATTTTCTAAAAATAAAAATTCGTAATATTTACATGGAGAATAATGCATAGAGAGTGTAAAAGGCCATTTTATGGTACTCAACTGTAATAAATGTATTCATAGTGGGTTAATAAATTCTGGACATAAAATATATTATGTTTCGTTTATGATATTACTAAATCTTGGTGAGAAGGATAAGTGCTAGTTGAGAAGAGACACATTACTCATAAAATTGGTACATGTAAACCGCAAAGTTTACAATTAGGTTTATAGGTGCAACCGTACGTTTACGCCTGGTTCACTCATTTCGGCAGGTGACTCATGCAATCATATTATAGAGTATGTTTCCTCGCCGATTTGCCAAGAGTCAGTGATTTATTCTGAAGTTCCTACCATTCTCAGTACCCGTGACGGTTAAATTGGTTAATCAAGTCAAAACGGAACCAGGAATCGATTTGACAATGTCAAAAAATTGAGAGTCAGTAATTGAGAAAAGGAAAAATTAAACTAACTATTTACAGAATTAACTTAGGTTTAATGTAGTCAAGCCCTAACTCCGCTACACATTAAATTCCAGAGTACATTTTTTATCCAACGGTGGATCAAAATGAATAATTATAACTACATTCACATTTTCCTGTGTAGATATTAATTATTTTTCATTATGCAACGATTTGATCCACTATTGCATCAAAATTTTAAACCTTGGCATTTATTAAAAATGACAGACCTCTAGCAATGGTAAATAATGACCACTAAAAACCATTAATATATACCTATAGCATCTATTTATAGCAAACTCTAGAAATGGTGCGTATCAACCCTTGAATGTGGAGCACTTTGGGTTTAAACTTCAAATTTTTTGGTAGAAAATTTACTTTTTGTTTCAAATTCATATTTTGTTATTAAAAAGGCAACTGAAATGTTTTTTGGATAAAAATTCAACTATTTTTTTTTAAATTTGTCTTCTTAATTTCAAATTACATATATTTTAGTAGAAACTGCATCTTCCTTTGATAAAAATGCAACTGTTTGGTAGAAAATTCAGCAATTTTGTTAAAAAGTCATCCTTTTTGGTTGGAAATACAACTTTTTTTTTTAAATTAATCTTTTTCGATTGAAAGTTCAAGTATTTTCGTAGAAAATTTAGTTCTTGTTTTAAATTCATAATTCGATGTTGAAAAGTCTAAATGAAATCTTTTTTGGAAAAAAATTCAACTATCTTTTTGAATATGTTCTTTTAATTAAAAATTCATCTGTTTTAGTAGGTATTTCATTTTTCTTGAATAAAAATGCAATTGTTTGGCTGAAAATAATCTTCTTTGTTTGAGGATTCAACTATTTTGTTTGAACCACTTTGTTAAGAAATCATTTTTTTGTTGAAGATTCATATTTTTAGTTGAAAATTCATCTCTTTGGTTGAAAGTTAAACTATTTTGTTGACGTTTGTTCTTTTTTAATGAAACATTCAACTAAGAGGGTAAACGTTGAAATACATTGATAGAAATTTATTATTTTGAATGAAGGTTTATCTCTTTGATTGAAAATTTAACTATTTTGTTGAAAATTAATTTTTGTGCTGAAAATTCATATTTTCTGGTGGAAAATTCAATCTTTGCACAGAAAATTCGTCTTTTGGCTTAAAGGTTCGGCAACTTAGATGAACTTTTTTTCCTTTATGACTGAAAAATCTTTCTTGTTTGAAAATTCATATTTTTTTTTCAATTCCTTTTTTCAGATGAAATTTCATCTTTTGTGGTTGAAATATTAACTATTACACTTTTTTGTTGAGAATTCATCTATTTCGGTCGAAATTTCAACTTTTTTATTGAAACTATAATTATTTTGTTCAAAATTTTAGTACATTGTTAACAATTAATTATTTTTGTTTTAAAAAAAATCAATAAATTTGAAAATTCTAAATTTGTATTTGAAATATTTTTTATTACGTTTATAAAAGATATTATGTTAAAAATATGACAAGATTATAATTCTGGTACACTCAACTCCCGATTTAAGAACGGTTTCGTGTGAAACATTTCCTAATATTACGCAATATCCGCACGCGAGTACACGAGCAGTGCTCCCTTTGTCCCTACCCTCCTGTTGTTTACGAATTCCTGAGCAGTTAGTGGCCACACGAGGCCAGCAGTTCTAGGAATTCGTACACCGGGGTTTTTTTTTCATTGTGAGTTGAGTGTATTTAAATATTAATAATCAGAAACAATGAAAAACTGGCCAAGAAAAAATCAGGGAATTTTGAAAATGAAGCTTTGGGCCACCCAGCCTGATTCTACCAGCAATGTTAGGAAAAGAGCAAAAAGCAATCTATCATTATGTCTTTCCCATAATGTGTTTGACAAAGTGAAACATAACTTCAAATTTAATTAACAACGGACATTTTTATATGTATGAGAATAACCCGTCAAGCATGAGGTCTGCCGAATCCCATTCAATTTTACATAAACCTACATTATATTACTGTTAAATTCACTCACTTTATTGAAACTTCATCATTTGAAAAAGTAAATAAAATGATTCTCAAATTGACAATAATATTGAAAACCGTATCCTAACTATATTAAGGCCGAAATTAGTGCTAAAGGTATAAATACGTCTCAGAAAGGGCCGATAATCGGGCGATGGTCAATTCCGCCATGGGTACACGGAAAAAATTTTGGTATACTAGACGCACTTCCTATAATACAG
>CAKNWW010315141.1:0-10097 GCA_932074435.1 Andricus kollari | reverse complement strand
TTTGTGTAATATTTTGTTTTTTCGCGTTTTAGGCTATTTCACAACTTTTGATAATGACATAAAATGTGATTTTTAATAAGCATTTAAAATTTGCATCGACGGAACTTAAAAATTTTATCGTGTACTGCGACGTCGGGTGCAGCATAATTACTTGTACAAGCCAATGTTATGCCGACGGTAGGGCCATCTCTTGCCCAGAGTCGGACGGACCGCATTCTTGCGGTCGTACCGACCAATCTGCCACAGTTTATCCGATCGTCGGCCCAAAGTTGGGCCGACAGTCGGCTTTTCGCCCACCGCCGACGTCGGTTGCCAACGTCGGCGAGACCATGGCAGATTAAAAACACCTTAGCCGGTCCAACTCTGGTTACCGTAGATCGGTTACCAAAGTAGGGCCGACTTTGGGCCGATGGTCAATCTCTGGCATCCGACCGAATTTCGCACCTGGGTCTGGGACCTGGTTCGGCGCGCTATGTCTCTTGGGGTGATATTGATTGTAAGTTCGAGTTTCGACCCGTTATTAAAACGGCGTAATGAGTTGGACGACTAAAACCACCTGTTGCATCAGGATCACTCTTTCAGAGAAGGATCTTGGTCGTAGTTTCCGGAGCCTACATCTGGGCTAAGTTTTTGAAACTAAATAAATATTTTTGATGTGACATGTGTGAGTTGACTCGCGGGTTTGAACTTGAATCGTGGTTGGATTGAATCCACCTTTCACCTTTATAATTTTAGCATCTTTATTTCATGACTTTAAAGTGACCAAAACTTTTCTGCCTCGCTTCCCCATGCCAGCCGTCCTTAAGTAACTATCATTTTGGGTCCTTCGAGCCCGATAGTGGGTGCGCGGGGGAGCTTAGCCACATGATTAATTATTGAATAACGAACTTACTTTTTGAATTGGTGAGTGACACTTTCGCTTGATGTCTTATTGTACACGCCTCGAGTTAGGCCTCGTATACTAAATGGCAATGACAACTTATATTCAATTTATGTTATTTAATTTTTGCATGCAATTGTAATTTCTTTACACTCCGAGTTCTTCCCCCGGGTCATCGTGTTTGATGAAAACCCAGAGTGTCGATACTGAATCCCTCTATTCTTGTTCTAACTGGGTCATTACTAATTCTGTATGTGATAAATTTGGACCTTATATTGTGAATCATCGTGCTGAAGATGTGTTTTGATTCCACGTGCTAGGAATGTGCTTTGATGTTTCGTGTTAGGCTTATGCTTTGATTCCCCGTGCTGGGATTGTGTTTTAATGCTTCGTACTGGACCTGTGTTTTGATACCCTATGCTGAAATTGTGTTGTGATGAGAGAACATGCATCTGTCTGTAATCTGCCAGATGACCATGGTTGTAGTTGAGTAGCATGCATCTGGCTCTGACCAGCCAGATGGCCATGACCTTGAAGTTAAGCAGCGTTCATCTGGCCGTGACCAGCCAGATGGCCATGGCAGAGAAGTTTAGTAACATGAATTTGGCTGGACCTGACTGTGACCAGACATATGGCCGTGACTCTGAAATTGAGTAGCATGCATCCGACTGTGACCAGCTAGATGGCCATGTCCTTGAAGTTAAGTAGCATGCATCTTCCGTGACCAGCCACATGGCCATGACTGAGAAGTTTAGTAGCATGCGTCTGGCTGCTGGTCGTGACTGTGACCAGTCCGATAGCTATGACTGTGACATTGAATTGCAGGCATCCGTCTATGACCAGTCAGATGGCCATGACTGTGGAGTTTGATAGCATGCACTTGGCTGTGACCAGCCAGAAGGTCATGACTTCGAAAGTAAATAGCAGGCATCCGACTGTGACCAGCCAGATGGCCAGGACCTTGAAGTTAAGTAGAATGCATCTCGCCGTGACCAGCCAGATGGCCATGACTAAGAATTTTAGTAGCATGCATCTGGCTGGTCGTGACTGTGACCAGTCCGATAGCTATGACTGTGACATTGAATTGCAGGCATCCGGCTATGACCAGCCAGATAGCCATGACTCTGGAGTTTGATAGCATGCACCTGGCTGTGACCAGCCAGAAGGTCATGACTTTAAAATTAAATAGCAGGCTTCCGACTGTGACCAGCCAGATGGTCAGGACCCTGAAGTTAAGTATCATGCATCTAGCCGTGACCAGCCAGATCGCAATGACTGAGTTTAGTACAATGCATCTGGCTGGTCCTGACTGTGATCAGTCCGATAGCTATGACTGTGACATTGAATTGCAGGCATCCGCCTATGACCAGTCAGATCGCCATGACTGTGTAGATTGATAGCATGCACCTGGCTGTGACCAGCCAGAAGGTCATGACTTCGAAAGTAAATAGCAGGCATCCGACTGTGATCAGCCACATGGCCATGACCTTGAAGTTAAGTAGCACGCATCTGGCCGCGACCAGCCGGATGGCCATGAACGATAAGTTTAGTACAATGTATCTGGCTGGTCCTGACCGTGACCAGCCAGATGGCCATGACTGAGAAATTAAATAACAGGCATCCGGCTATGACCAACCAGATGGCCATGACTGTGGAGTTTGATAGCATGCACCTAGCTGTGATCAGCCAGATAGCCATGACTGTGAAATTTAGTAGCATCCATCTGGCTGTGACCAGCCAGATGGCCATAACTGTGAAATTTAATAGTTCCCATGTCGCTGTGACGAGTCAGATGGTTATTACTATAAAATTTAGTTGCATGCATCTGACTGTGACCAGCCAGATGGCCATGCCTGTGAAATTTAGTAGCATGCATCTCGCTGTGACGGGCCGGATGGTCATGAATGTGAATTTTAGTAGCATGCATCTGGCTCTGACGAGCCAGTTGACCATGAGTGTAAGATTAAGTAGCACGCATCTGACTGGTCCTGACTGTGACAAGCCAGATGGCCACGACTGTCGAGTTTTTGTACCATGCATCTGGCTGTGACCAGCCAAATTGCCTTTGAAGCATGGCATGCGCCTCTGAGCCATATAATGCCCCTCTGTGTCATGTAATCCGCCTCTAAGCTATGTGATGCGCCTCTGAGCCCCAAATGTGACATTGAGTAGATTGCATCTGATCGAACGCCGTTACGTGCTCTGTGATTGCTCCGTGTAGGCCATGCCTTTGACATTGCGTAGCTAAGGCTGATACAATACTCGCCCGAGCGGCAATACATGTCATTGGTAATAATGACACCTGCTGTGACTGCAAACTCGAATAAGCAACTGACTTACTATGAATTATGCCAAGCTGATATTGGAATGATGCCTTACTTACAGTACAAGTACAATTATTGCGGGGGCACTGGCTTCTTTCTTGTCTCATAGAATTAGCCCGGGGTGCAATTCCGCCCGTAGACAAAGTTCTTCGCACGAAGTCGACTGGGGTCGTGGAATAAATCAGAAATGAGCAGTGGCGCACTTCGAGACATTGAGGGACGAAACGCTCATTGTTCATAATAAAAAATCCCGTTCTTCAAGTATGTCATTGGTTAAAACTCCATTCCCGATACATAACTAGATTTAGTTGTTTGGGGATAGCACAACTATGTCACTGGTCGTTCTAAAAACTTTCGCATCAGACCATTGTTCCATCGCAGGACGACGTCTAACGTGTAATGAGCCTGAAAGCGTTGTCTTTGAGAATTCCACCTTCTCAGTGTAACCAAGATGACAATGTAAAGTCCGTTTGTCAATTCGCTTCTATATTTTTATGAAATAATCTGACATTTTCTGACTATCTGGGTAACTTTGAAATAAAGATTCTCTCCATTGATTCAGTGACATGCAGTGGTATAGAATTGTGGCATCTCTGAAGTGCTTTCTTAATAAGTGCATACATGCGGACTATATTGCGGAGTTGGCTTGTTCCCACTTATGGGCTGGTTTCTCGACATTGTAGGAGATTAGTTTTAGACTTAGCCAGTCCTGACGTGCATCAGTCCTGCTGATTACTTTTGATCTAAAACACTGGATTGTCTAAGTGGTTCATCTTGTGTGATCTTTGCAACATCATCTTCTTCGCAAAGCTTATGATCGAGTTTTGGATTATGTTAGTCATCGGTGCTCGAATTTACGACTCGAGTAGGATGATGTTGTAGTGTGTTCATGCGCTTACTGGGCGCATGCGTAGTGTAAAAACTACCGCCGTCTTTCCAAACAAAATGCCCCATTTTCTCTGCATTCTCACGACACGCATGCGTACAGGATCGGGGGGGGGGGCGGGCGGGAGGCGGGGGCGGGGGCCGTGCGAGGGAGTAGCGTTCAAGCAGCCGTGGTGTACACTTCTCGATTCCGCGAGCGTTGTGAGTCTCATTGTGAAACGCTGTGCGTCTCATTGTGAAAAGCAACGCCTTTCGAGCCATTAGCTGCTCAGTATAGCTGTCCAGACGAAGCTCCTCTGCAACTTCGTTGGGTGCGTTCACGCCTTCTTCCTTCAAGAGGGGTAGCCACCCTGAGGACCCACCAAGCTACAACTCTACGATCTGTACTTCGCCGTTCAGGAGCGAGGGCTGTTCCCGTGCTCAAGACGTTGGGGCGCTGGGACGCGCATAAAGGTGGGCGTCTTCTGAGATCCTGGCATACTTGCGGTACTGCGTTCGATTTCCTTAAGGGGTTAGGATCAGTCGCAAGACAAAAAAAAAACGATTTTTTAAAGAATATTTTTTGAAAACAGGTTTTATTACCTATTGACAAATGTTCTATAGTTCGAATAATAAACAATAAAAGAAGATACAGTAATTTTTTAAGATAAAAATATCGATAAACAAGCAAGTTATAGTTAATCTGCCAGAGGTCCAATAAAAAAAGTGTGTTTTGCTGTGCGCATCGTAACTCATGACTGGATCATCTGACACAAAGAAATACAACGGGGTTAGTTTAAAAATGATATTCCCTTGTACTTAAACGAACAATTAGGTCAAAATTTTAATTTAAAAAAAAAATGGCGGATGTGTAACCACAAAATATTTCAATGTAAATAAAATTTTTTTGTCAATAAGTAATAAAACCTGTTTTCAAAAAAAATTCTTTAAAAAATCGTTTATTTTTGGCCTTGCGACTGACCCTAATCCCTTAAGGTAAGAGATCTCTCTAGCGTATTGAATGCATTCAAGTTAATACTTAGTATATGACTTGTTAACGGTTTTTCGTTAGATCTGTTGTGTGATCTCTATTCAGCGAATCCGTTACAGCGAACGAACCGAGTTCTCATTTAATATTAAGAAAATATTGTTTTAGGTTTAAGTTTCGTTGTTATAAGGCTTTTCCCCCGCTTATGACCAGGGCTTTTTGTGCCGATATTATACTGCACAAGATTTCTTCACAATGTGTCACTAGTTGGGTTGAATAAAGCAAAATCTTGACTATAAAAATACACAGTGTTATTCTTCCGCCGCCTGGTCCGAGTTCAGCCACCACCTCTTTTATATTATTAATTTTTACACAACAAACATAGTATCTTCTTCATAATTATGTTTTGGAAGGTTCAACTGTTCGTTAGGGAACTGTTGCAGCTTTATTGGGGATTTCTCTTTTGCTGAGAATTTATCGATGAGTCCTATACTCGGACTGTTTCATTCATGATCTCCCTCTGATGGTATTCGCACGAGAACATGTCAATCCTTATGCTAGCGCCTTGTGCGATGGTTTGGGAATTTTTTGCCTATGGGTTTTTTGTTGGGTCACCATGTAGTAAATCAATTTGGAGGGATTCTCTGCACCTTGTCTATCGGTTTCTCCGGATAAGTTCTTGTCTTCTATGCCTCGTAATCCACGTGTCACTATTTACCGCGGATACAGTAAGTCACGCATTGCTCATGGTAATATAACTCTCATGGATTAGTTGAACGTTCCTTTATCAGGAATTCAGTCCATATTGCGCGGTCGCTTTTGTTGTTGTCTGTCGCTCGAGACCTTGCAGCCACGGGCGTGAAGGGCGCTCAGCTCGGCTGGACAGTTTACAGCTTTCTCTTATCAGGTCCGTTCCGACTTTCGTGCCGCGCACTTTTCGTGTCTTTTTCTGGTACCCAGTTTGACGCACTGAGTCTCTTGGGGTAATGTTGATTTTCGGTTCGAGTGTCGACCCGTATATGAAAAAGGCGTAATGCTTTGTCTGACGTACATTGTATATTTTTAGTTACATGTATGAGTTGAATTGAGGGTTGAAACTCCGACTTATGGTTTTGAGCAATTGCCCATATTGTTGCACAAAGGATAATATCGAAAAATCGAGGTCTATTGTATAGGATTGTGGACGTTATTACGCTTGATTACCGAATGCTACTCATTTGAACGCGTTAATGCGCGAAACTACATGTAGGTGCGCAGTATCTAGTGAGCAAAAAATGAAGCAAAGTCCAGGGTAAAAGAAAATTACGAAAGTATTAATAATAATAATTACGGCTATTTTAGCTCTAGAATTCACACTGGCAGGGTTTCCCATGCCAGACAGGCAGAAAAAAAAGAGAAAAGAGATTAAGAGAAACACTAAAACACATAAACTATCATGGATAGTCTTATAAATATCTTTAAACTCTTATAACTTCTCGAGGATCGTTGGGGCACCTCTGGAGCCACCGCCGTGGGCCAGGGTATGAGGAGCGGTAATTATTCCTAACTGAGAGATATTCAGGCAAATCTCGCAAATCAAAAAGCTAGCTAGCAAGAAGATCTGCGATAAACGGTGAACAGTGGAACATAAACTGTGCCTGCCGCGGAGACTTTAGCTAGCATTAGCAGTTTGCAACCAACCACCTCAACTAAAATATTCTGAGGTCGATCATTAACTGAAATACTACAATGAGAGAAGAATTGATGCGTCCCTACTATAAAAGTTGCATGTTTGAAACCAAAAGTTAAAGGATGCTGCATCAAAAGATCAAGCAGCGAACAGTGAAGTGATACAACATAATCGTACAATCGATGTTCTTGCGCAACCTGATGATGATTTAGTACCACCACATCCTTCAGATGTAGATGGCCTGATTCTACCAGGGGCAATAGCAGAGATTCAGCAATCAAGAAGGCAATTGAAATGGCAACATACAAACAGAGCTATAATGCGCCTTAATTTTTGAGCGGAGAAAAGTAGGCAAAAAGTGAGAAAATATCACCATCGTCTCTTCTTACTTAAGTATCTAGAGCTAGCAATAGCATAAAAATAAATGAGTAAAATCTAGTGGACTGAAAACGCTCAATATCTGTCAACACATTGCTTTCGGGTGTTGCAATAGCTGCTATCAAAATGGAAGTGGTACAGCTGCTTCCTATTGATGGACTCCCTGTGGAAGGTGTGGATAACGAAGAGCTGAATAAAGCTGACAGCATAGGCACTGGGGATAATGAAGATCAAGTACCGGATCCACTATAACCACATGCGGCCATTAACAACACTAAATGCGTTAGAGGTGCAAACTCTTGTGTATTGTAGAGCTGTGGCAGTCGTTAGAATGTTGGGGCTCAGAACTAGGCCTACAAATGCAGTCTTTGCCCCAGGAGGGGAACGATATTTACCATTCAAAATAAGGTTCGATATGGATTTTAGTAGAGTAAAGAGCTAATTGAGTTTATTAACCTAATATACGAAAGGAAACATAACTAGAAAGCTGATACATTTTATTACTATAACCATCCACGCCCGGCACATCGAGGCTTTTACAACAGCAATATCAGATGATATTACGAGGGTTGCCTTTTATATTTTGAGCCTAATAATGAAAAGACAATAATTGATCATCGAAAATGGCTTTATTGTTTTTCAAAATATTTTTCCTGAAACTCAACACACTTTTGCATGCGCTTGAACCAATTTTCGAAACACTTTTTCCACTCCGATTGAGGCACCTCCGAAACACGCATTTTGAACGCATCAACCGCTTCTTCAGGCGTCGAAAAACGTACGCTATTGCTGTGACGCAAGCAAGTAAACATAAAAAAAAACATGAACATGGCATACTTTGACTACAACCAACCGTTTCCTTCCGTACCACCTTAAAAAGTTGCAAAAGCTTTTCACGCATCATCGGCTTTCTAATTTGTGCAATGATGCTTTGGGGTACAAGAATCAAGTATTTTTATTATGGTCAACCAAGGCTTACCAGATCAATACGCATCAAGACGGGTATCTTTCAAGGAGACTCCTTCAGTGCATTATAGTTCTAGTTAGCTAAGTGGCATGTCTCATTGATTCAAAATACATGATAATGAGAATGCTCATCAACTGACCTATCTTCTTTACATGGATGACCTGAAGCTATACGCTAGTTTAAATCAGAAACTACAGCAAGTGATTGATGTCACAAAACAATTTTCCATTGATATCCATATGGAGTTTGTACTAGATAAATGCAGAACAGTGCATTTAAAGAGGGGATAATTAGGTAACGCAGGGCAATCAATACCTATGCAATCCCTGTTCTCACGTACTCCTTTGGGCTCATGAAATGGTCGAACACCGACCCTGAAGGATTAAACAGAACCGTCCGCTTCAAACTGATGAAGCCCCAAATGACTACAGTAATTTAGCGATTGAAATGGTTGTTCCATCACGATATACAGGGGATAGGGGCGTTGTAGATGTCAAAAAACTTTTTAAGTCACAAGTTATACAGTTGTGAGACTATTTTAACAGCAAGTGACATGTTGCGCTTTACAACACCATCTGTAAAGCAGATTTCAACCACACGCCATTGAATGTATCCTCGGAGGAGGCCTTGAATATCAGAGCAAAAACTACAGAATTGTCACTGCGATTTGTGACAGGGTTACAGCAATAGAAATTATTGCAAGCACGTGTTACATCAAAACTTGGTTGACAGGTGTCGATAATGTCGAGATACTAACGAAACCGTCGAGCACATTCTTGATGGTTGTCGGGTAATGGCTCAGAGAAAATATACGCACAGACGTAACGACCTGGAGGGCATTATACATTAATAACTTTTCCTAAGTCTAGGACTCTTAACAGAATAGATGCCTTTCTATAGACACAGTCAAGTGCGCGTTTTATAAAACAAAGATTACATCTTATATTGGAATTTTGCTATCCAGGCGGATCACTATATCCCAGCCAATCGACCCAACATTGTGATGCGTGAGAAAAAGACGAAAGAGTCTACATCATCGACATTGCTTGTGCACCTAATCGGAATTTGCAGGCAACCTATCCAACGTAGATCCATAAGTATAGCGAGAGAGGCATAAAGCAAATACAATATCGAGGAATGTGACACATGCATCTATTCATACTATTGTGATTTCGGCTACAGGTAATGTGCATGCAAGATGCACTGAACATCTTGAATCTTTAGGAGTCAATACTGTACTGGCAGAAGCTCAGAAAGCGGTTGTATTAAACACCCTCGGCATTGTACGAAAAGTTCTGAACCAGCAGAAAGTAGGCGACCAAAAACCTGTGGAGTGGCAGATAAATGGCCCTTGGAAAAGATTTCAAACAAAGTATTAAATTATTTCATGACACCCTCATCTAATCAGGCACTTGACTTAGTCCGTGGCTGATAATGAAAAACCAGGTTCACCCAACACCAAGTTTAAAAAAAAATTAAATGACGTGAATATTACGCTCTGAGTAGAAATTTCCCAAGTGAGCCCACGATTTTTGATGTTGGAAGAAAAATTAAAACTAAGTGTTGGAAAATAATCTACTCATTTGTATCAGAACAAGTTATAAAATGTTTTGAGAAGAACGCATTTGTTCATTTACAATGTCCGATTAAACATTTCTGCATCGTTTGATTAACAAATTATTATTTCGTAAACTATTCATGGAAAATTGATGAAAATTCCAGGGAATGATGAAAAATAAATGCATTTAACAATAAAATTCTGAAAAACGTGCTATATGTTATTGTTGCTAATTTATATCATTTTCTAATAAACAAATGGCGATTTAACCCGGTTCTACACACGACATTAAAATTTTTTTTTAATAGTGGGAAGCCTGAATGCTTAAGATCCAGAAACCGTTTCAACTTTTTTGTGCTCGCTCTTTGGGTTAATGATAAATAATATTGTTTAGCGCCGCGAGCCGCGTGCTGCGGTGACCGCACGAGAGGCGCGTTCACAGGCTTGTGCTTGCCGGTTCTTATACAAC
>CAKNWW010315139.1:0-13705 GCA_932074435.1 Andricus kollari | reverse complement strand
ATATTTGACGGTAAAATATCGATTACCGGACAGCATATCACGATTTTAAGCGTAAAACTTGAATAGTAACTTAATACTGCACTAGAAAAATGGTTACTCTCCATCTTCATCATGCATCATAGTTATTTTTATTAACTTGTTTTTGTTTGAACCCGGTTTTTCATCATCAGCCACATGAGTACCTGATGAGATGAACATGTTATAAGTTAATTTAATACGATGTTTGAAATCTTTTGTGATGATGTTATAGGTACAAAATTAGAAGCATGGTCAAATCTCTAGTTCGTCTTTTACCACTGTAAACCTCATACAACGACAGCGAGCGTTGAAGGTGTCAACAGTCGCCTCTGGATGCATTCTCAGAGCCACCATCTGCCACTAAATAGATTTTTCGTCGCTTGCTTCCTGATGACCTAGGAAGTTTCTTACAATGCGACAGGTGTTCAATAAAACCACCTTTTGAGTTGCTGCCAGTACCCTATTGACTCCTAGATGTTCAAGATGTTCAGTGCATCTTGCGTGCATATTGCCTGTAGCCGAAACCAAAATAAGATGAATAGATGTATGTTTCACATTCCTCCAACTTGTCTTTACTTCATGCCTTAGCTTGCTATACTTATGGGTCTTGTTTGTATAGGCTGCCTGCAAATTTCGGTTAAGTGAACAAGCAATGTCGGTCCACCTTTCTTCTCTCGCATCACGATGTCGGGTCGATTGGCTCGAATATGATAATCCTTTTGGATAGTAACATTCGAATATAAGATGTAATCTCCGTTTTCTAAAACTGGCACTGGAATCTATCTGTGGAAAGGCACCCATTCTGTTAAGAGTCCTAGGTTTCGGGCAAGTTATTGATGTACAATGCCCGCCACATCATTATTTCTGTGCGTATATTCTCTCTGAGCCATTACGCGATAACCATCAATAATGTGCGCGATAGATTCGTTGGTATCTCCACATAATTCGCACCGGTCAACCACGTCTTCATGTAACACGTGTTTTCGATTATTTCTGGTGCTGACAACCTTGTCCTGAATCGCAATGACGAATTCTTCCGTTTCTGGAAACAAGACGCCCTTTTTCAGCCAGATATTAGATGCCTCACAGTCCACTTCCTGTTGATCTAACGTTTTGGGGTGCTCACCGTGGATGGCTTTTTGTCAAAATTGCGTTTCTAATTCCGCTATGGTTTCTGCCCTGATATTCATGGCCTTCTCTCAGGACAAATTCAAGAGCAAATCTCGCTTGCTGTTAAAATAGTCTTGCAACTGTATAACTTGTAACTTACACAGTTTCTTGACATCTACAAGACCACTGCCCCCTCTATTTCGTGGTAGAACTAACCTCTCAACAGCCGAATTTCTGTGGTGCATTCGGTGCTTCGTGATTTCTACGCGGATGGTTCTGTCTAATCTTTCAAAGTCGGTGTTCGATCATTTGATGAGCCCAAAGGAGTACGCGAGGACAGAGATGGCAAAGGGGTTAGTTGCCCTGATATTGCTTTCCGAGTTAAGAGAACTCTTTAGAATCAATCTGAGTCGTTAGACTTTTCTTAACTAATGTATGCTGAATACCCTTAAATTCGAGTGTACCCAGGTATTTATACGACTCGCCCTCAGCCATTGTCTCGATGTCATTTTCAAACTCGTTCTCTTGCTCTGCGGTCCCGAATTCTTCTCTGGTTAAATGCACTGTTCTACATTTCTCTAGTCCATGTAAAGAAGATGGGTCAGTTGAAAAAAATAATGTCATAAAAACAAGTTTTATCGTTTAAACGTGATAACCAAATGTAGTAGCACATTTAATGTTATCCTAAAATTCCTCGGTAAATCGTTTGGAAATATTTGGATTACATGAAACGAAATTTTTTTTTTAATATCGTGCCAAAAATGATTTTTCACCATAAATGCATTCGTATATTATTTTTTGTTTTTCGAAATCCATTCGTTACAAACAAAAAATTATCGATTTCATTCACTGTTTTCAATTTTGAAAATAAATGTTAGTATGGCTGAAATCTTTTAAACATTTTTTGAACAAGAAAAAATTTTTTAAACAAATAACTGCATTTAAAGATTATTTCCTTATTTTTAAAATTGTAAACAAAATAGTTTTAGGAAATGTTTTCTTCGAAAAAGTCAGCCATGATTGATTAAAATCCATCACTTTCTGCGTACGGTAGTTTTAAAAATGTTATCTTAAATCATCTAATGAGACTTTGTTCAGACAATATGAACAAAAAAGCAGGCGAAATTTCTTGTGACCCACCTGAACAAACTGCAAATTCAAAATGAAAAATTGCTAAATTATATTAAAAACATTTTTCAATGTTTGAGATTAACTGATAATATATTTTATATTTAGTTGAAAACGATAATATTCAAGAATATTTTGGAGTTAAGGATTTCAAAAATCACTTCAAAGTATGTCCCCGCAAGTTTTGCGTCCCAGATCCGAAGTTGCTATTTTAGGTGTAAACTCAAAAATTGTTCATTTTATACATACGCAGATTCTTGCATTGTTCAAAATCGATTTTCAACTTTGATTCCAAATAATAATAAATAATGGTCACTATATTTGCATAATACTTTTTATAAAATGTCAGTTCATCCTCCATAATAATGTATCCTTCTTTAAATGAGGTGATATTGTTAAATGCTATAGATATAATCAAATAAATCGTTAAACTACTCATTCTTCGATTTTTTAAAATATTTTTACCTATTCTGTATATGTTTTTAGATGATTTTTTTCAAATAATATTCCGGCTTATATTTTCAAACGATTAAATTTTATTTTAAATGGAAGATAAATAAATTCTTAAGATATCTGTGAGAACCGAAGTTGCCAACTTCTTTTTATTCAAGTACACACTTTGAAAAAATTAAAATTTATAAGTTTCCAATGGACTAACAATACATACATTTTTCAGTTTGAGTGATATTAATGTGTAATCGATAAATGGGTGGCGCCACTAGGAAAGGGACCTTAGGGTTCAAAAATCGATTTTCAGATTTTTGATGATATCGAAAGTTTTTGAATCGCTCTTTCATATTAAAATAGAATTCAATTTTTATCATAAAAATTATAATTGTTACTATGCTAAAAAGTGAGGCGTGAATCACGTATTTACTGTTCCAGAATATCACTGGCAAACTAATGTCAACACATTTCGAAAAAAGTACTTAAAATGTTTAAAAATTGCCCAAAAAGCGAATTTGTTTATACCGTTTGTTTATAACAATCAAATTTTTCATAAGATGTCAATGTACTAGTTCGGAATATCACTGAAAAACCAATTGAAACAAATTTACAAGAAAAGTACCCCAAACTTTAAAAATTTCACAAACAGCGAATTTGTTTATAACAATAACATTTTTTATAAAATGTCAATTTAATGTTCCTGGAATATCAGTGGTAAACGAATTGAAATAATTTTCCAAAAAAGTACCTCAAATTTACAAAAATTGCTTTACTCTACATTTGTTTATATTGCTTCGTCAATTACCTAAATTTTAAAATCTACTTTTTGGACATAATTTGATACGATTCGACCCCAGGAGCTCGAAATACATTTTTTTTTAAATTTTCGTGTGTGTATGTATGCGTATGTAACTTTTTTCTGTTTACCATATCTCGAAAAGTAAGAGCTATGGTCATAAAATTTGGACGAATTGTAGCTCCGATTGATATCCAGGTCTCATATGTAGACGTTATTTTCTTTTTTGTTTCGACAGTAAAAAAAATTACCTTGTTTAAATCAGAAAACAGTAGCGATTTACGAAGTTTCAAAAAAGTGTGTGTGTATTATTTTTATATGAGAAAAACTTTGTCTAATATTAGAAATATTACAGTACTGTATCTGACTTGTTTGTTCGCGTCTTCGAGACACGTCGAATGATCTATTGATGTACCTTAAATTACCTCTTACGATCTAATAATGCCGATTTATACATTTAAAAAAAAATTGTTTATCTTGTTAATATGAGGAAAACTGGTTTAATATTGGAAATACAACAGTAATGTAGATAACATATTTGTTCGCATCTTCGAGACGCATCCATTGCCCAATTGAAGAACATTTCATAACCTGCCATAACCTACCAATATTTTTTTTTGAATTTTTCAACAAAATTATTTACCTTCATCATAAGAGGACTTAGAAATTTAAAAAGAAGTAGCATTATTTCTATGAAGAAAAGTTTTGTTTTAGTTTAGAATATAACAATACCGTAAGTTACCGGAAGCAAAATGTTCATAAAATGAGTTCAAGTGAGAACACCCATAGTGAATACACCCATAGTACATCGCAGGGGTGATGTCAGTATGTGGATTGAGACTGATTCAAAAGTTATTAATTATTAAATAAAGTGGGATTCCTTTATTTAATTCGAGAGGGGAGGTCTCTTTATTTAACAACAGAGGAGGGGTGTCCAGGGCGACGTTGCGATGACAGCAATTACCGCCGATACGGGAGTAATCCTCTCCGTAACGGACATCTGCTTCAAAGAAGGGCAAGGGTGATTTGGGGTGGTCCAGGGTATCCAGAACGACGTTACGATGCAAGGTAAGAAACTTGCGTTTATTCAAGTACACTGTAAAAAATCTTGTTGAAAATTACCATGGCGATCATGGGACAGAAAAATACCACTGATTGTCGTGGTAATTTTACCGAAACGTTGAAAAAATAATGCGAAACAGTACAATCACACGCAGACAGGAAAATTACCATAACCCAAATTTCAGGACAGTTGAATTTCACCATTTAGTTGAAAAGTATTTGTATTTGTATTTATTTGTGAAAAGTTCCTAGGGCTAGACAGCCCTGTAAGGAACAAGTGATACATATTAACATAATAGAATATGGTAGCGATTGGTCGTACAATTAATGTAGAAATAAAAGTAAGAGTTGTTATTTAACAACAGTAATATACATAAACGTAAGTAAGTATACATAATTCACAGAAAGTAGATACATGCACAGGATTATATATATATCACTATAACAGATGGGCACACGTATTACCAATGAGTGACTTCGAGAGTAGATTTTGAAGTGTTTAATAAGTAGGCAAAAAGAAGTTTTCTAAAGTGATATAGTGATGGTGCATTTCTAATTGTAGAAGGTAGTTTATTCCAAAGACGGGCACCACGAATCATAAAAGATCTTTGCATGTTAGACGTGCGGTGTGGTAAAATTTTTAGTACTTTTTTCTTTCACGGAGTTTGGAATGTGTCGGTTGATCTTTGTCAATAAAATAGAAGAGATTAAACAAATAACGCGGAGCTTCATTAGTAAATAGACTATAAAGCAAGTTACCCATATGAAATTGCCTTCTCTTGGCGACGTTAAGAAGTCCTGCTCTTTCTTTGTATGGAGTAATATGTTCACTTTTAGGGATGTTATAAATGAACCGAACGCAAGCATTAAGCGCACGCTCAAGTAACATCAGTAACATCATCATATGCAACACAGCCGTAGTCAAAGAAAGGAAGAATAAGGCTTTTAACTAGGAGGATACGAGTAGGAGTGGGGAGTGATTCTTTATTTCTGTTGAGCTGTTGGAGGACTCGAAATGTTTTCCTCGAAATATCTGAAACTTGTTCCTTCCAAGTGAGAGATCGATTAAGAATAAATCCTAAATCTTTTGCAGAGTCCACAAACGGGATGATACGCCCCTCAATCAATAACGGAGGTAGGGTGGCAATTGTTTCGAGTGATGGAGAGGAAGAAGGGCCTATGATTATAGCCTTAATTTTAGCAGGATTAAGAGTAAGGCCACATGTTGAGGACCACTGCACCACCATATCAATATCCTCCTGTACCCTTCGGAGTAAGCTTCTAAGAGTAGCTAAGTAGGTCCGGAGAGGTAAAGCTTAAAATCATCAGCATATTTATGGTAGTTACAATAAGTAAGTTCTCTACCAAGTTCAGAGGTATAGATATTAAATAGAGTGGGCGCAAGAGAAGACCCCTGAGGAACACCACTCCTAACCTCCACGCAATCAGACCGCTCGCCATTGCTAAGCTGTACTCTTTCAGAGCGGTTACTCAGATAGGATTCAAACCATTTAACCACCGTATTAGAAAGGTGTAGTGATTTAAGCCTGGCCAAAAGTAATTTATGGTTAACTGTATCAAATGCCTTAGAAAATTCGAAAAGAACAACAACCGTAATCTCCCTTCTATCTATTGCAAGTTTAATGTCAGAAGTTAATTTAAGTGAGGCTGTAAGTGTACTATGCTTTCCGCGAAACCCGGATTGCATTGGGTCCATTAAATTGTTAATTTCAAGGTGTGCCGTAAGTTGTTAATGGACGATACGCTCGAAAGGTTTAGACAAGGCGCTAAGGATGGAAATAGGTCGAAAGTCCTTAGGAGTAGTAGGGTTAGAAATTTCAGGAATAGGGCGAATAATCGCCTCTTTCCAGGTATCAGGAAATATACTCACCTGGAGAGATGCGTTATAGATGTGCAAATGAATAGGGCGAATGACTAGTAATGCAAGGCGAATCATTTTTATTGTGTTTCCATCAGAACCCTGTGCATTCGATTTTACCTCGAAAAGTTTTCCTACTAGGGTTTCTTGCGATATATCAGAGAAGAATAACTTGGTTTCATCAAATTCAGGGTTAACTGAAGACGTAAAAGGAGTGAGATTTACAGGTGGTGTAGGCTTTGTAGTAAATGCTGTAAGAAGGTCTGCAGGAGAGAAATTGTTGTCAGGTGACAAATGCTTAGGGGGAATAAGTCCAAGACGTTTTAAGAGTAGCCAGATGTTTTCATTTTTATTCCTGTTTTTGATAGAGTTGTAATTATATTGATTGTATGAATCCCTAATTTTGGTTTGTACTAAGTTTCTTAATTTACGAAATTCACCTTGAATGATACTATTTTTTGATCTTTTGGCCAATCTACGTTTTTTGTCCCTTTCTTTCATCAGATCTTTGATAACAGGAGTGATCGAGGGAGTGAACTTCTTTTTAGCTTGCAGGGTATGAAGTGGTGCAAATTTATCAAAATCTGAGGTTAAGAATGTGATTAAGCGAATCACCTTCCTATTGATATCCCTTTCGGTGAAAATGCATATCCAGTCATAAGTGGATAAATGTTCAAGAAATTCAGCTACATTTATATTTTTAAGATTGCGTATAGTAAGAGAGGTTATATTAAAAGATGGGTTAAAGGCAAATAGATACTTGATGCTGATAATGTCATGGTTTGAAAGGAATGAGATTGAGTGTTGAGGGGAAGAAAGCACTTTCTCTAAATCGTCGACAATCATTATATCAATCCATGTACTGGAATGATCAATATGATGAGTAGCATTATAAGGAACTATCGATAATCCGGCGGAGAAAACTACTGATTTTAAATACATAGTTAGTTAAATTGTTGGTGGCAATAAGATTTGTGTTTAGGTCGCCAATAAGTACAATGTTATTATAGTTAGGTATAAGATCAAATATATCAGTCTCAAATTCCCTACAATAGGAGGCATTAGGAGGTTTGTAGATCACACCCACTAGCACACTGTCATGAGGCGACGATACCTTGATAAAAAGGTATTCTGCAGTAGGGTGAGTGGCAAAAGGACTCACTCCCACCTGCACACCCTTCAGGCTGTCATGAATGTAAAGACAGACCCCACCCCCTCTTCTCTCATCTCTGTCCCTACGGAAAAGTGTATAGTAGTCAAGTGCTACGACACTCGAGGGTATGCTAGGCGTAAGCCAGGTCTCAGATACGGCTATGATATGAAAGGAGCGCGACTGCAAGTGATGTTTGAATTCATGGTGATGGGCAGGTAAGGTCTGAGCATTGACATGGCAAATATTTAAGGTTTCCATTCAAAAAGTGATAGGTAAAGTTCAAATATATTTAGTCGTAAAAATGTCTGAGATACCTTAAAAAGTCGATAGATCTTTTCCATGAAACTAAAGTGAGAGCGACAAAGAACTAACAGAATCCAGTTAACATGATTAAGTTTACAAGTAGTGAAGGATGCACATGACAATGTGAAAATCATTAATTCAGTAAGAGTTATAACACTTAATATATAGAAATAGTGCATAAAACCGGTAAGTTTACAGTGATGGTGCGAACCTGAATTAGCGAAGTGATACACAAAAAAAGAGATTGCAAGTTGTTTTTTATGTTCAGAATGGACAATCTCCAAACCATCCAGTAAGCAGTGAGCAGGTATAACGCAAAAGAAAATAAGAAAGTTGCGTACTAAGATAAAAGAACATAATCGAAAACCCTTATTTTGAAAATTTAGATAGGTACAATGTGAGAAATTCAGAAGTATCGAAGTAATCAGTGTCGATAGAAGGTAAAGAGCAGTAATCAAAGAAGTATATTTACCGATATATAAGTAACATATCAAATAGGGCAGAGCTAAGGTTGGAGAGGAGAAAATCAAGCACATAATGGAATTTGACCTTGGTTGCTATTGCAGTCCATCAACAGATTGTATGTTCGATAAATATATTCTAGGCGAGCCGTCATTCTTTCGGCAGAAAATTTTTCCGCCGGAAATCCAAAGATACTTGATCTTTCCCTCTCTGCGAAGGCCAAGTGCAATGGCATAAATTTTCCTGTAGAGTGGAGTGAGTGCCACACGAAGGTAGATAAAACGTTTCTCGTCGTCTGCCCATCCAATGTTTGAGGTAGAGAAGTCTCTCTTTATCTTACGTCTCTCGAAACATTTATCCCGTATTTCTTGTCTGCAGAACTTCGCTACGATGATCGGGGGAAGGGGGGAAGAATTAGTGGAAGGAGGCGCCTTAATTATCCTATAGAGCTTGACAACGTCATCCTTTTGAAGAGTAACGTCGAGAGCTCTGGCGATAGAGTCTAAAGTGGCAGCAAGGTCCTCATTAGGCTTCATGGGAAGACCATGAATTTCCAGGGTAGTATGCAGCGCCACTTGTTCATTGACATTTAGCGCGTGCTCCAATGTAACCACTTTGGCTTTCAATACTTTAGACTCTTTCTTGATTTCATCAATTTCCGCCATTTGTAGTACGGAACCAGCTTCAAGTGTGTTAATTCGTTCGCTATTCAGACTGACTTCCGACTTGATTTGTGTGAGTGTGGAATATAAGTTTTCATTAAATTCTTGCTGTCGAGTTTAAAATTCGGTAAGTCTTGTCAAGATCTCGCGTGACTGCGCAAGCGCTTCCTTTTATCCGTCGGAGACCACTTGACGCAAGAATTCAGCAAGACCAGGGGGTAGGGTTGCCGCAATTTCCGAGGTAGATACCAAGGTAGAGGTGGAAGGAACAACACCTGTATTACCGACATCCTGAGGAACAGCGACAGCCGCAGAGGTGGCGCCAGAGAGCAGCAATGCACATGCCTTGCAAATAAAATCATCTTGGCCTTTTTTAAGCCTTTCAAATGATCTCTTGGTAATTCCAAAATTAGCACAGTTCAAGTGGATTAAAATGCCACTCTTCACACAGGAAACAACTTCAGATCCACCTCTGGTTATCACTGTTTGACACTCCGATATGTAAAAGTCAACAGATAGTGTAAAATTGAAAAATATGCTTCAGGAACATAACCTCACAAACCGTTTATCTTTTACAAAACACAAATATCCAGTAAAAAAACTATACATTTCTTTATATAACGTATATGAATTTCGTTAATTTAGATTTCAGCCAATCTGATTCAAACTAGAAGAGGTTAAATTGAACACTCGAGCAAAGATTTGGTTCGATCTACAAACTTCGTTATATATGTATATTTAAAACATTAAACTTATCCTAAACGAATATTCACTAAATGTATAAGTAGTTATTGTTAAACCTTTTAACCATTAAAAATAATTAGAAAAAGCCGGCGAGTCCGACCGCTAATATATACGCACATATGACGCGAATAACATTGACTCGAATGCTACATATTCAACGTCGAAATGGCTGGAATTACTACATTCTAGTAAATTTCCCCTCTTTCTGTTTCGTCATACTTTCGTTTTGAAGTGGATTAATTTATACATAGTGAATTAATCATAATCTTGTAAAAGTACATTTCAGTATTGGTTACACTACGGTTGAATTTTACCGCGGTGATCAGTGGTATCTTTCTGTCCCATGATTTTCGTGGTAATATTGCACTTTTACTGTGAAATTGCTGCAAGTTTAGTAATATTCATACGGGAATCGATGCAACTTCACAGAGACTTTGTAGAATTTCCACGGCAATAAAAATGAACCGTCTACATTGTCGAATGTAATTTTCAACCAGATTTTTTACAGTGTAGCGTCGAAGTGTACACTTCGGGACTCGGGGAGAAGTCTCTCGCGGTCTCGAAACGCGCTATACTTAACGGCTAGCTCGGGCGGCGGCGCACCACTCATGGCGCAAGTGAGTGGAGTATTGGCCCGCGTTCACAGTGCGAAAGTTAACGAGCAAGCATCTTTTCGCGATGCTGCTGGATATGGGTTTCGCACGATTGGCACGTTTTCGCCAAGCCAAAGTCTACAAGCGTGAACGATGACCGAAGCCGCGCTTGCGCTGTCGATTATCAGAGGTACTTTAACTTTTTTTCGACTGAGCGCCGCGACTCAATTTATTCTAAGTCAAATGACAGGTGGGGTTAGGACGCCCAGGCAACGAAAGAAAGAATCATGGATGTTTGCCAAATATTATTCATGGTTATAAATATAATTATAAACATGAATATAATTTGGCGGACATCAGGGGTATTATTTGTTTATAACAATGTGCAATACAGTTCCATTTATTTTTATAATGATTGTACATGACTTCAAACTGAATTACAGATAATAGTCACTTTATAAATATTCAAATTAATTACAAAGTCTCAGACTGCTGTTTATAACAAAACAATTTTCAATAACAAATTACTCATTTATTATAAACTCCCAATTAGTATTTTGAGAATCTCTATTTATCGATTACACATTATTGTCACTCAAACTATACAATGTGTGCACTGTTAATGCATAGGAAACTTAAATTTTTTAATTTTTGCAAAGTTTATACTTTAATACAAAAAATAGTCAACTTTTTTCAAAATCGGTTCTCACAGATCTCTTAATCATTTATTTAACTTTCGTTTAAGAAAAAATGTTAATCTGTTAAAAATACACTAACTTACAAAATTTGTAAAATACGTGTTTTTTCGACTTTTGTAGTATTTTCTTTGTGAGTATTTTGAAGCGCTGGGATATTATTTTGACCTTTTTTTCACCCAATGTCCACACTGCGGCCTCTATGTTGAAGCTATACATTTTTAATGTGCGAGCCCATCGCCAATACATCACCTTTAAAATCTTAAATCATGTGATTTCTGCTCCCGAGGGAGTAGAAAAATGACGTAATCGATAGAATATGGGTTGCATTAACGATTGCGAAGCAGCGGCGCCATTTTCAGAGTTGTTGTTGGAACTGCTAAGCCAACTTCGTATTTCGTGTTTCACTACCACCATAATTGTCACAATAGGTTAAATAGGTTAAACGCATCCGCTGGCAAATCAGCTTTTTCCCTCTTTGCTCTGCAGCTTCGAAAAACGAAATTGCGGAACCGACCCACCGGTATAAAAAGTGCCTAAATCATAGGAGATACGGTGAGATAAATGTTTTCAGGACGAGTTCGTAGAAACAGAAAGATCTCCCCCTAATTATACAATATACTATAATTCCCTTTATTGTGAATAATAGTGCATTTTCCCAATATGTTTCTCAATATGTTTTCAATGGTATTAAATAGAGGAGTGCAGTTGTTCATTCAAACCGGCTTGATTTCCTTAGATTATTACAATTTTTTACATAAATTTTTTTTTCTGTTTTTCGGCTCACATTTGTATTGCTTCCTTTTTTATATTCAACCCTTTTTATAGACGCAGTATTGAAGTAAGCTTCGTACTCGTAATCTCTCCGTTCTTAATATTTATAACCTTTGATCTCATCGTCTTACGGAAGTTGAAAATAATGTTATATTAAAGAAAGATATTTCTTTCTTAATGGGTCACTCCACTGATATGCGGAAGCAATGTTTTTGTAGAAGACCCTAATTTTTTACAATCGTTGAATATTTTCTGCTGCTTCTTTTTCATTTACATTTTCAATTTGAGAATTTGGGGATCTAAAAATATAATTTTTCTTTAAATTATAATTTTTTGAATGTGACTTAAACCAAACTTTTCTTTACTTTGGATGTTTTCTCACTATCTGTTAATTTTAATAAAAAAATCTTTTGCGAAATTGTGCAAAATAGATCCATCATCGCGTTTTTTTTTACTCAAAACAAATTACGCCGATAAAGAAGAATTAGTTTACTTGATTATTCGCATACCTAAATGCGCTTGGACAGTCTGTATATTAAGCAACATTCTCCATTCGCGGGTATTTTTCCCCTCTCACTCACGTCAGCTATCATAAACCCTCCCTTTCTGCCTAACAGGCAGAAAGGTGATAAAAAACTCTGCGTCGAATGAACCTAAATTTACCTGTTTTATTCAATGTAATAAGTAATCCAGATACCACTGACACTTATGTTTGCACTAATAGGCCCCCGAGATAACCTTTGTTCAAAATATCAAAAAAAGTCTCCTGATTACGAATATTTTTGTTATTTTTTCTAAATCCTGGTCAGTTTTTGTTAAACATTTTTTAAAATAATTTCACTATTTATCAACAAAATGGATTATAAAATAATTTTTAGCCATCGCTGAGAAAAAATATCAATTTTTTGACTCTTGCAATTTTTATAAAAAATAACAGTGTTAGTTAGATAACATCTTTGCTGTTTTTTCGAATGATATCGTTTGTTTATTCTTTTTAAAAACTCTTGCTTTATTGTTTATAACAATTCTTATAAATTAAAACCCTCAATGATGAGAATTGATTTTTGTTGTTGAAATTTTTGTATTGACCTTTGTCGCTATTAGCGAAGACTCCATTAATAATTAGGCCTGCGTTACTAGAGGGCGTAGATTTATAACAATTATATTTTTAACGGTTTTTGGTGAATAACAATAGTTATAAACAATAAGGAGCAGGTATTGGAAATGCTAACCAAGATAATTATAGTTTATCGTTATCGTAAATAACTTCAAAAGCGTGGATTGTAGTGGGGTGTAGATATATAACAAATATATTGTTTATAAGACTATAAATAAATAATAAATGGTCGTACAAGAAAATGTCACGAGAGCAACAAGTTTTATTTTGCCAAAGCTTAATAAAAAAATTTAGAAAAATATGCCCGCTGCGCGGGCACATTCTCATTGCACGCTGCGCGCGCGGCTCGCTTCGCTCACAAGTTTGAGCGCGCCTAGGGCGCGCGACTGTTGGTTCTCGCTCTTCGCGCTCGATAATAATGTATATACCTTATTTGTATTCTCAGCTGCCCTGAAAATGCGCCCTGTTTGAGCGCGCAAATCAAAAACTGTGATTCAAACCCCTCATAAACTACAATCATAAGGTGAAATTAAACATTTTTTTTCAATTTGACTTTATAGAGGGTTCTCAAAGCACCTACGGCCTTGACGATTACATTCTCATTGCGATACTCGCGCTTCGTGCTCAACAACTAGGTTATACAGATGATTGCTTTTGAAAAAATATGTTATCGAGCGCGAAGCGCGAGAACCAACAGTCGTGCGCCCTAGGCGCACTGAAACTTGCGAGCAAAGCGAGCCGCGCACATAGCGCGCTATGAGA
>CAKNWW010315110.1:0-10132 GCA_932074435.1 Andricus kollari | reverse complement strand
CTTTAATTTAAGCCAAGAAAACTCAAAAAATCTTCATGGGTACCCGATATATGATTGAAAATGTTCAATCGTATCTGAGATATATTACTCACAATTGACACCATTACTGTACAATTAAAGACGTAAAAGATAAGATTTCAGGCTCGATGTAGTGTAATTTTGAGGCTTTTGAAAAATTTTTTCTAGGTCGTGCTAAAAGTTGAAGTTGAGGTAGAAAATTTGAGAAAATCTTGAATTTTGTTTTTAAACTTCTCACGTGCTGTATTATTTTCAGAAGATCAAACAAATACTTTTTGGGTACCACTAGACGTGGAATTTCATAAGCTTTCTAACTGATTTTTGAAAAATGCCCTATCTCTTTTTTTCAACGAAATATAGTGGTTCGAAGTCAGCAGTGATTTTTAATAGCGCTCACAAGAGTCGTGCGCACAATTTCCGACGGTAGTGTATTTTTGAACAAGGCAAGTAATATTTTTGTGATATTTTTCTGAAATATTTTTGCAAAGTTTCTTTAAATGATTTTTAAACATGACAAGTAATATTTTAGTGAAATGTTTCTGCAATATTTTTTAGATTTACTTCAGGAAACATTTCATAGAAATAATTTTAAAACGTCTTTAAAACATTTGTGCAACATTATCAAAAGGTTTCATTGTAAAATTTTCAAAATCTTTCATAAATGATTTCGTGCAATATTTATGCAATTTTTTTACAATATTTCTTGAAAATATTTTTGAACAAGCCAAGTAATATTTTAGTGCAATGTTTCTGCAATATTTCTGCAATGTTTCTTTAAATTATTTTTAAACATGACAAATAATATTTTAGTGAAATATTTCTGCAATATTTTAGATTTACTTCAAAAAACATTTCATAGAAGTAATTTTAAAACGTCTTTGAAAACTGTGTGCAACATTATTGTAAGGTTTCATTGTAATATTTCTTTGAAATTTTTACTGCAACATTTCATGCCGTGTGGGAACTTATTCACAGTGTTATGTGTAACCCAATAAACCCATCTTCACGCAATCAAAACATAATAAAATTGTTTGAATTTGGAAATCAATAATTATAGTATTTATTATTTGAAGAAAAAATTTAACTCCTGAATTTACTGAAAAAATTTTGAAAACAATTGAATTTGTTTGAATAAATAATGGAATGGTGAAAAAAATAATTTTATTATTTAAACCATGGAAATTATTTGTAAATATGAATAATGTGACTGCAAAATAACAGCTGGCCAGTTCGATCTCAAAAAACAGAATTCTAGGCGAATTGAGCAAAAATTTGTTTAAACAAATTAAATTTGTTTGGACAATTTAGGATTTATGAGATAATGTAGAGAAGATACCTTGAAATTAAAATATATATGTTTATTACAAGAAACCAGAATTTTAGGTGAATTGAAGAAAAAAAAATTGCAAAAAAGTAGAAAATTAATAATAATTAATTGTTTAAACAATAGAAAGAAATTAATAAATAAATAAAGAAATAAAGTTACTTTCAGATACTAAGCTGCCATTCCGATCTCAGAGAACAGATTTAAAACGAATTTTAATGAAGAACATATTATTTAAACAAATATAATTTATTTAAATAAATGGAAATTAACTAAAAAACATTTTTAAATATTCCAATAGACCTATAGTAAGGATTTCCGGAAAAAAGGAGAATAAACTGCTTAAAAGAGTCAATTTCCTGAAGAATGTACATTTTTCGATTTAAGGGTAGTTTTCAGGACATCGTGGGGGTGTGTTAGGGGCGTCAAATCCATATGTATGATAGGTCAAATTCTTCGTTGGAAAGTACTCTAGAAGCCTCATGACTTTAATGTCAACTTTTCCTTAACCCTGAACAATTATTCGAAAAATACCAAAAAGTGACTTTTTCCCATGCATTTTCCCATGCAAATTTCAAGTCCCAACAGGCACCATATAAAATCAAAATGTTGAAAAAAGAAAAAATAGGACCTTTATTTTTTTGGATTTCGAAACTTTTTAGGGGGATCGTTTGCATTTATTTAAAAGTCGCCATTTTGGACCACCCTAGTGGACATATTATTAAGGATACTTTGGACATCGTTTAAACTAAGTTGTGGTTTCCTAAGTATATCGATATCAATTTGCTTGTGCATTTGAATTAATCTCTTATCTAACAAGGAGAGGACGCAAGATTGGAATAACCGATTCGACTGGGAATTTGCAGGATGCATGTACATCAAAATCCATCAGGGGCGTATTTTTTCTTTCGATATAATGGACCTTAGTTTTCGAGATATCGAGGTTTTAGTATTTGCGCTCGAGTGCTCAACTCGCCACTGTAGAGCGGGGAACCGGGCTTGGCGGCCTTGGGCGCTTACTCACAGTCCGACACTAATACTGTGATAAACAGAAAGTCCGCAGGGTTTCTATATCATCAGATATCATTCCTATACAGTTTTTTCACGTAGATTGCGAATCTTAAAAGGAAAATAATCCATCACGTCAAATTTTTTAAAAAAACGGGGTCAGAACGTAACAACAAAAAATCGTTTTTGTCGCTTTTTGGAAAAGTCCAGGGGATAGTTACTATTTTTCAAGTGAATCATGCAAATCATGTCACAAGCAAGATACGGAAAAATGAAAAGAACCCAAATTGTTCATCTGAAAAATATCTATGATTTTTTACTATATTATACATTATACAGATTTTTCTATGAAAACCAATATATAAACTTTATTTTTTATTTTTATCGAATATTATTTGTAAATATTTAACATTATTATTCAAATTTCTTTTTTACATAAATTTTTACGAAACGTTGATGAATGTTTTTTTTTCAAGCAAATCATGTAACTTCTTTACAACTTTCACCTTATTTCAGTTCACTGACATTGATTAAGATGATCAATATACACTTCAATTGAATAGGACTTCATATTTTGCATTTTCGTTTAGCAATAACTATAACATAAGTTCATGTAAGTTTTTTAATAGTGCCTAGGTACAATAAATCCATTATCTCGATTTTCTCTGTTTGTGATACGAAATGATCTAGGAAAAAAGAAAATGAATTATATAAATTTAATTACCAATGAGTTTTAAGACAAATTTTTATCCAGAAACTAATTCTTGTTGAAAATACTTTTTTTAATTTGTTATCTAATGCCTTTTAATAGAATTATTTGTTATAATATAATATATTTACCAATTATATGCAACAAATGTGAAAATTGAAACCTACATTTTCTTGCACAAAAAAATTCGGAAACTATTGATAGTTACAAAAAATTGCTTTCATATTATTGTTTTGAAAGGATTTAACTTTTCGTAAGTGCTGCAACAGTGGCATTGTCATTTTCTCGGAATACCGATACTCGAAAATTTCTCCGTATGATGCCTTCCGGGAAATGCGTCCTATATGCACTATACGCAGGGTCGAAACTCACATATGTACAAAATATTAGTCTATTGATGACATTGAAACTTCAGATATCATGTCTAAAAAAGCGTCGTAGCTCGTTATTTTCTATTAGAATAGTTGATAGATTAAGCCTTAAGCTGTTATTTTATGTGTCTTGTAAAATATTTTGCATTGTCGTTAGTAGCCCGGCAGATAACATGAACAATTATGTATTTCGTGTCACAAACGGAGACTTTTTTTAAATGCTTTTAAAACTGAAAATATTTCTACAGTTTTTTCTGGGACATTATTTTATTATTATGAAAACAGCGGCCCACTGTACGGAAATTTTTGCATAGTTTTTATATTTAAATGTTATTGTTCAGAATTGAAGGAAATATGCGTCCTATTAAAAAATGATGAAAAGAAAACTCGTGGATCTTTTTCAGGTGAATAATTTTATTTCCAAACGTTTTTTCGTATCCTGCATAGTTTTACCGAAAATATAATTTTTTATTGGTAATTATATATAGATGAATCCTATCTGCAAAATTTTGTGCATGATTCACTTGAAAAATAGTCACTATCCGCTGGACTATAGTTAGTTAGTTTTAATGTGGGCGGGGGGCCCAGTGCAGTGCCCCCCTGGCGCTCAAGCTATGAAGCCTATTGTGCCACACCCGTGTTTATTCTCAAGGCAGTACTCTGAATCCGGCCAATCTTTTGCATAGTGTTTTTGGATCTCGGTAGGTTTCGTTGTTACCAACGTTCTGATATTATACCTCTCAGGTGTCAGGCATACTTATCGCACAGTAAATGGCGTCCTACTTGTTTGTGGCCAAGTGGCCCCCACCCACTCTGCCATTCGGCAGCCTCCCTAGCAGGCTAGGGTGGACGGTGCGATCCCTCTGAGGTCATCAGTTAGATGCACAGATTCGAAGCACTGTTCTGGTGTGTTATGTAACTGTGTGTGTGTGTTCATTACTCGAAATTGGCCAGCGACCACCGAGCAAGAGGCCCCCGTAGGTGCCTCAAGCACAGGAGTCCCCCGTAGGAGCCTCGAGTGCAAGAGTCCCCCGTACGAGCCTCAAGCGCAAAGAGATCGCTGACTCATTTTCGAGTCTTTTCAAAATCGGCTTCGAACCCCAAGGTTAGGCCCTCGTAAGAGCCCATTTATCCTTGGTAAGGTATCAGCTTTTTCTGAGGGGACCTACAGTTTAAGGTGGGTTCCGAACCACCGAAGCCCCGGTAGAAGTACATAGAAAAATTTCCATTGGTACCCGGCTCAGGGATCGAACCCCAGACCTCCTGCATGGAAGTCTGACGTGCTATCGTCTGAGCCACCGAGGCTTCTTATCCGCTGGATTATAATGTTTAATAACTTTTCCAAAAAGCGACAAAAACGATTTTTTGTTGTTACTTTCTAACCCCGTTTTTTCAAAAATTTGACGTGATTGATTATTTTCCTTTTAAGATTCGCAATCTACGTGAAAAAAACTGTTCAGGAATGATATCTGATGATATAGAAACCCTGTGGGCTTTCCGCTTATCACAGTATTAGTGTCGGACTGTGAGTATGCGCCCAAGGCCGCCAAGCCCGGTTCCCCGCTCTCACAGTACCCCGACTCACATGTATTTTTCTGGCCACATATTTGGTGAGCTAACAGAGCCATCTTCAGTTGTCCCGGAGAATGAGATTAGGCTATGACGTCACATACTAACCTGGAAATCATTTTCAATGATTGTTTAGTATTATTGTTGAAGATTGACATATTGTTCAATATGTTCCGCTTTTTTTAAACGTGTGTAGGTATAAAGTTCTTTAAAGGAATTAAGTGATACAAATATATCAAGTGACGCAATTTAGACTTAAGTATAAAATAATTTTATAACACTGCTGTAGGTCTATTTTGAATTGTAATTTTGAATAGCAAACTTTGTAAGTTATTCTGCCTGCTTTGCATGTGTACTAAGTTTACTAATATATAACTTATAATTTATGTAATAATGGTTTTATTTGGCTTTCATTTCACTGAAAGCAGGGTGTCTACACATGCAAAGCAGGCGGAATAACCTACAAAGTTTGCTATTCAAAATTACAATTCAAGAATGACCTACAGCAATGTTATAAAATTAATTTATACTTACGTCTAAATTGCGTCAATTGATATATTTGTATCACTTAATTCCTTTAAAGAACTTTATACCTACACACGTTTAAAAAAAAGTGGAACATATTGAACAATATGTAAATCATCAACAATAATACAAAACAATCATTGAAAATGATTTTCAGGATAGTATGTGACGTCATAGCCTAATCTCATTCTCCGGGACAACTGAAAATGGCTCTGTTAGCGCACCAAATATGTGGCCGGAAAAATACATGTGAGTCGGGGTACTGTGCCCGCTCTGCAGTGGTGAGTCGAGCGCTCGAGCGCAAATACTCAAACCTCGATATCTCGGAAACTAGTGCCCATTATATCGAAAGAAAAAATATGCCCCTGATGGATTTTGATGTACTTTCATCCTGCAAAGTCGCAGTCGAATCGGCGATTCCCATCTCGCGTCCTCTCCTTGTAAGTCATCTATGTTTCCTAGGTTATGTTGCATATCATAAGTTTCGTTGACAACAATCGTTTTAGTCATATTTAAGTTTTTTGATAAATGAAGTTTATCGTGGTTGTTATATATTTCACAATTTTTGCCGGTGATTAATATGGCAACTTTGATCAGAATTGGTTCGATTTTTTCTCCACATACTAAATCTCGGTTTATATCGGTTGTGGGAATTACAATATATCCTCCTATTACCGGTATATAAGTTTCTTTATGAAGCAAATAAGGAGATTGCAAACATGTTGTTTTTGCATATCTTCTCAGTAAACTTGCTTCACAAGTATTTGTTTAATAAATTTTAGATTAGGCTGATTTCTTTTACATATTAAATGTCTGTTTATTGTTTTGCATTTGTTAATTGTCTCTTTATCAGTCGGTACGTAACTGTCTTCAAAGTCAATTATTTGTTCTATGGCTTGAAATCTATTTTCGGTTTTGGTCAAATTTATTCCTTTAATTATTTTCCGAATCTCGTGATATAAGGAAGCTTTGCTAATTTCCTCCATGCAATTGCTTCCATAAATTTCTTGAAGGACGTAGTTTGCTTGTGTTGTCGTTGTCAGCAACAATTGTATTCTGCAATTGGCAAATAGGGCTTGCTTTTACGTATTTCTTAATTCCTTCATCCATATTTTCCCATTCACCAATTTCTCTTGCCTTTTGAATTGTATTTTTCTCTCCAAGGTGGTTAGCGTGAGCATCTTTAATTATGGTTTCCCTTTCTTCTTTAGTTAATTCTCTGCTTTTATTAAAACATATATGGAATCCTGTTTCGGGGTAATAATTAGATAAGTATTGTAATATTTCCAAAAGCGTTTCCTCTTCAATGGTGTAAAGGTTGGGTCACCGAAATTCAATCTTACTGTTATCAGTCCCCTATCTCTGAATTCTGTTATTACTAAACCTAAGTAACGTATCCAATTTTCGTCATTATAATCTGGCATGTCTGATTTGTTTATTCATTTCCAAAGTTTACCTTCAGCGTTTGGTTTAGTTTTAACTCTATTGTTTGTTACTGGGGTTTCTTTCCATTCTAAAAATCCTTTATATAGTTGGTTATCTTCTTCTTCATCTTCTTCTTCTTCTTCTTCTGATGGTTTCTTAATTCTTACCTTTTCTCCGCCTCTTAATACTCTTTTTTCCGTAATCACAGGTTTTTTCTGTGTGGGTTCTTTATCATCACTTTCAGTATCGGAATCGCTACTGTTTAATGGTACCGTGGTATGCGAATCATTAACTTTTTCTTGATCTTGAAGTGGGAACATTCTTTAAAGACAATCAGCTGCTTTGTTTTCTTTTCCTTTTACGTATGCTATCTCATACTTATATTCTTCGAGTCTTAATCTCCATCGAAGTAATCTTGAACTAGGGTCTTTTACGTTGTGAAGCCAAACCAAAGCTTTATGATCCGTTTGAATTTTAAAGGGATTTCCAAATAGGTACTGTCTCAATCTTTTCACTGCCCAAACAATTGCTAAAAGCTCTTTTTCGCTAGTGTTATAATTTTCTTCTGCTTTGTTAAGTGTTCTCGATATGAAAAGGCATGGGTGTGCTTTTTGTAACAATCCAGCTCCTAAACCAAGATTAGATGCGTCTGTTGTTAAAGTAAATTCTTCTTTAAAATTTGGAAATCGTAATACTTGTGCATTGCATAAAAATTCTTTTAATTTTTCAAAGCTTTCTTGGCATCTGGGTGTCCAATCGAATATTACTTCTTTTCGTATCAAGTTGGTGAAAGGTTTAGCTATGGTGGAGAAGTTTTTTATAAACATTCTATAGTATCCAGCGAGTCCTAAAAACGATTGTATTGTTTTGACTGTAGTTGGAGTTTTTAAGTTTTTTATAGCTTCTGTTTTTGCTGGGTTAGGTTTAAATCCATCTTTTGTTATCAAATGACCTAAATATTCTAATTCCGGTCTGAGGTATTCACATTTAGATGGTTCCAATCGTAATCCTAATTTTTTAATTCTTTCAAAAACTTCAATCAAATTCTTGTTATGTTCGTCTAGTGTTTTACCGAATACAACTATATCATCAATGTAAATAAAGCATTTCTCGCCTACAAGTCCTCTAAACGCATTATCCATCATACGTTGGAAGGTGGATGGGGCGTTCTTCAATCCAAAGGGTATTCTATTATATTCAAAGTGTCCTTGTGAAGTAGAAAAAGCTGTATATTTTTTTGATTTTTCTTCCATCGGGATCTGGTGGAAACCAGCACTCATGTCAAATGCGGAGAAGAATTTAGCTTGACCTAAATGATCTAGTATATCATCTATCACTGGGAGAGGGTACGCGTCTTGGTCGGTTTCTTTATTGATTTGTTTGTAATCTACTACCAATCTTAATTTATTACCTTTTTCAGGAACTACCCATAATGGAGAGTTGAATGGTGATTGTGAGTGTCTTATTATTCCTTTATCAAGTAGACTTTGTGTTTCTTCTAAAGCGAATTCTCTATGTTTCTCGGGTAATTTGTGTGATCTAAGATTTATTATCTTACCTGAATTTAAAGTGATCTTGTGCTCAGTTAACGTTGTGCATGGTAGTGGGTCTGTTTCTTACGTAAATATTTTATTGTATTTAACTATTAATTATCTAACTATTACGCGTTTCCGCGCACCCACATCGTTTGCACTTCAATAGTATAATTCACAAAAGTTGTTAGTGGGCTCTGAACCTAAATTGATGGGGATACTTTTAAATCCTCCAACAATTTACTAATTCCTTTGTGAATTAGACTATTTCGAAAACTGTACAATAATTGCCTTAATTCCGTTTTGAGTTTCGGAATTAAAGAAATTATCTGGCGATTCCTCGCGTTACTCTTAACCTTTTTCACCTCTTCGCACACTCCTCTTACTCACTTCCTCTTATTTCACTTCACCTCTTATTTTTTTAGTCTGCGCACTATACCGATAATAGTGCGGGATTTCGCAGACTCCCCGTCGTGAATTGATTACCACGTTATTTTCACGTACCCGGACGTGTCCACGGCCAATTTCAAAATTATATTTTGATTGGAATATTACTTAAAAATTCCCTGGCAGGGCTACAGTTGCCTTTGATATTCAATTCCGACAGCTAACCCCTGAAGGTGGGAATTTAACCACCAGTTTTACGTCCGACCCACCAAACGAATTGAAAAACAAAAGACAACCCCGCGTACTTATTAGTTTTGCTGAAGTCCTGATGATAAATCGAATGGCGCCTCAGGACTGCGGACGGGTGCCATTGATCGCGGATCAATTAAAGAAGAGGTTCTCTACGGTTCGAGCATCTCTTTCGACTACCTTGAGTTCAATTTACTCAAGGGGTTTCTACATGGAGACTCTGATATCGTAAAACGCGACCGTTTTGTGGATTGGCCAACTGTCCAGTCATTTACGCGAAGAGAGAAATGTCCCTAGGTGTTCTAAAAGCGGAATGACAGAATTCAGATCGTGCGGAGAAACCAGGCTCAGCGCTATTTTTTGAATATCGCAAAGTTGCTACAATCTTTGCCGGGGAGTATTTACGAATTTGATGTTTTTCAAATTAAATTGTTAGTTGTAAAAGTTGTAAATAATGCCCTCTGAACGAAAATTTGAACTTGTACTTTCAGAGCATTTTGCAGTTTAGTTAGAGGTTATGCCCAAAAAACATCAAACTCGTAAGACCTGCAGTGACAACTGGCGCCCGTGATCGTATAGGCAACTATTTTCGAAATTTAAATTCAAATTTTTTAAAGTATTTTTTCTCGCTGATTATATTGCATTGAATGCGACTTGTAAAAAATATATTTATTTGAATCTAAGGATAGAGCAAAGGTAAAAGCTTCACCCCAGCATTTTGTACACTGTATTGTAAAATCGGGTTAATTACCAAATTTTTTCCAGGACAACGGATCGTGTCTTTTAAAAAATAAAAATAGTGCATTGTATGCACCAAACTTAAGCCTTATGTATTCTTGAATGTAGGGTTTGACCCAACAGCTTCGATCTCTTTTTTTTTGAGATACTCAAAAGCCCACAGCAAGTATGAAAAACAGGTTGAATTCAAAAGCACAATATCATCGATTTTTAGAAAAAAAAAAACATTAATTCAGAAACACAACTAACTTGTCTCACTTTCGCAAAAAATTTAATA
>CAKNWW010315082.1:0-19280 GCA_932074435.1 Andricus kollari | reverse complement strand
GTATCCATGTGAGTGGCTTTGAATTCTTCTTCATTTCTTCATCGGGGAATTCACAAGTACCATCTTATCTTTCGTCGAGGGTTCGTGAATGAGTAGTTGCATTGTCAACATTTGTAAATAAGAAAGGTAGCGTAAAAGAATAAGAATCAACGTTTGTAGTCAGATGGAAAAATAGATTTATTTGCAAAGTACTAGAAGTCTCTTACAAAACTCATCAAACTTTTAGCCTTTTTTATATTTACAGAATTTCACATTTATTAAATTTACTATTGAGTACAAAATTCCAATGAAGTCGAAGGTATAGTAGGTATCTGTAATATTTACTTCTATATACATCCTAATTGAGCTTAAATGTTAATTCCATGTATTTACTAACCCTTGATGAAAACGATGTTATCCAGTGAAATCTTACCACATTAGGCCATCTTTTAAGTCTCCCAGTACCGCATGTAGGACTTACTGTAAAAACTAAGTATTATTACAGAGCTGGTTTCAGGTATTACAATAAGACTCAGAAAAAACAGTTTCGAGTGGTACTAAAATGAGACCACTGGTGGAATCCCAGAATCGTTTATTTTAGGTTGAAAATAACAGCATAAAGTTATCCTTTTCAAAAACAGGACACAAAAAAATGATACCGTAAAAAAAGAGCTCTCTATTTTGTACAGTACTTGTAGAATTAAAGCAGATTCTCTATAATCAATATATAAAAATAAAATAATGATATCTGTGATAAAAATATCAAGGATATTCGCAATTATTTCATAGATATATTGTTCATAACATTTCTCCCCAATACCCGCGCCGGAACTTGCGAGACTTACATGCTCGTCGAGGAGAATCTAAAGTTGCTGTTTTCTCGATTGTTAACGATTGTTGAAACTTGCAAAAAACTTGTTGAAAAGGTATTAGTACCTATAGAAATATATTCCCAACCGATGTTGATGAAAGTTGATAGCTGACCGACTAATCATCAAAGAATAAGTTTAATCATGATTTTACATTAATTCTCTAGAAAATGTGAGATTGAAAACAAAGGCAACCAATTTTCGAAATAAAATAAAATATTTAAATAACATAAAATATATTTTCAAAATATTTAAACATAATATTTCCAATCCAAACGTGTGCCACTAAATTTTAACGAGAAGTCTGTGGCAACGCAGCATTAGGGTGGTCCAAAAATGTATTGCAAAATTTTTTTCACTCTACAGGGCAATTCACTCCCCCCTCCCCCCAGTTTACATTTCCGGTGAAAGAAAATCCGTCTTTTTTTCCGAAATTCAAATATTAACACGTGCCATTTTACATCGGGAAATTTTTGACTTTCGAAAAAGTGAACTCATACTTCAGGGATTGATTGAAACGTGCCAATTTTTTTAGGGATTGAAGAGGAGTGTCTACGAAATAAAACCATAATAATAACTTTTATTTTTAACCTGCCCTAATCCCTCCCCCAAATGTAGATTTTTTGATTTTCGGGTCATATTTGGTGCGCTGTGGGGGAGGGGGCGGGTTTAAAATAAAAGTTATTAGCATGATTTTATTTCGTAGACACTCCTCTTTAATCCTAAAAAAACTTGGCACGTTTCAATCAAACCCTGAAGTATGAGTTCAATTTTTCGAAAATTTAAAATTTCCCCATGTTAATTAAAAGGTATTTTGAGTGCCCGGTGGCACGTGTTAATATTTGAATTTCGAAAAAAAAATTACGAATTCTTTTTCGAGATAAATATTACAGGAATTTTTGACATTTCAATGGCTTTTAAGATGTTAGGCACATATTAGGGTGGTTCAGAAAAACTTTATTTTTATTTTTTAGCAGCCGTATCACGACGGTTTGTTTCTCTGACTGAGAAAATGCGCTCCTGTTTTTTTTTCATCCGATTTTTTAAAAATGATTTAGAGGTTGCGAGAATCAAATTTACTTAAAAAGTGAGATTTTCGTTATTTTCGATTTTTTGTTGAATATGTATATTCGTTTTACAGAAATATCGTACAGATGAAAATTATAGCTAATACATCTGAGTACCAGAAAAAGTATTTTTTTTTAATTGTCTATAAGAAGGCTTTGAATAACTTCTCTATTACATACAAAAGCATAATTAGCATAATTAGTGATAGTTGAAATATATAAAACAGCCATTATTATGTTTAATTTGTCGAATATTTTTAAGAATAATGAGAAAAAAACTTACTTAACTTTAATTTCAGGATTATTATCCAAAGATTTGTAAATAACATTTTTCCTATAATAAGAAAACTGTTAATTTTTCAAGTGTATGTTTGTCCTGATTATAAGAAAATATAAAAAATAATGTTATGTAACATGAATTATTCTATCGATCTCGTATTTATGTACATTGTTTTTTTATTTAATTTTATTGATGAGGAAGCTACTAAAAGTCTTCTCGAAGGACAATTTTGTTTAAAAATATTTTTTCTTGTTCCCAGCTTTTAAATTTTTGATCTCATATCTATTATATATTTTGTCCTTGTTGTATGGGGAAGGTCCCAGAATTTTGGCAATCCTTACAAAAATTTTTCCTTACCTATTTTTGTTTAATTGGATACAAAATGAGCATTTTCTCCTGACCATTTTCATCCATAAGATATTTCACTAAAAGTAATATTTATATTCCTAAAAAATCTTAAACTACAAAAATTACAATTTTTACGTAAATTTAATGCTCGCAACCTCTAAAAATTTTTTTAAAAATATAAAAAAATTAAGCGATTATTTTCCTGTCGAAAGAAATAAACTGTCGCGATGCAGCCGACAAAAAAACATGTTTTTTCTTAACCATTCTAGTACATATATTATAAAAAATAAAAATTGGAAGATGGCATAAACGGTTAATTTTTTTTAATTTATATAAAATATTAAAAATTCGTGAAATGCAGACTTCTCATTACAATTTGGTGTCAATTGAGAGTTAGATAGATTAGACTGTAGAGGATCTCGAAAATTGGTTATTTTTTTTGTTTTGTTTTAACCTTACAGTCTTTAAGATATTACTATGAAATCATGCTATAACTTATTTTACAATGGTTATTGAGTCAGCTGCCTAGTTTCGTATTGAAATAGGTTCAGAATTGCGCTAAAAATCCAAAAAAGTGGTAATTAAATTATTTGTCCAGATAAGGATTCTCGGAAGCTTCTTTTTTTTACTTTCCTGCAACACGCTACGAATCAAAGCCAGGAATTTACTGTTCATTATCCTTTACAGGCTCTATTTCTAAGGTTCTCGAAATCTTTAATTTTTCAACTTAATTTTGTGCGCAACAATAAATAAACAAATACAGTAATAAAATTAGAAATTTTGAGAATCTGATTTTTTATCTAAAAGAAAATTGTTTAAATAAACTCACTATTTGTAACGGAAAACGGCGGGGCGCCCCATGGATTACTAAAATCTTCTAAATTTCACATAAAATAATAGACAGCCATAACCAATTAAATTACATATGGAGTTCCGGAAAGCATTGAACATTATTTCGGTCAGTATATAAATACTCTGTGTCCGGAGGTGACCAGGAAGATGATTATGGTGTGTATTAATCAGTAAAATAAACATGTTCAGAGAAATTATTCAAGGCCTTCTCTGACCCTTAAACTACTAGTGCACTTTACATTATGATAGTATTATACTTGGATACGATATCACGCAGAGGACATACGGTCACAAAACCCCATGATAACCGAACGGGAGATGGAATGAGCCCATTAGTTTCCCCAGGGGATTTCAAACAATTTCTACTAAGGTAGTACCGAATAATTGTCATAATTTAGAAACGTGTAAACCACTTATAAAGTTATAAACGATTTTCCAACATTATTTGTGCCTGAAGGTTGAAATTGGGCATGGATGTTAACCAGCCATAGTGCATTTGAGGAAAAATATTTGTATGTAACGGAATGAAGGATATGAGAAGTCCAAAGTGGATTTATGCCAGGAAGATCATGTACGGATAAAATATTTAGCTTAAGACAGATCACAAAAAAAGTTTGAGAATCAGAAAAAAGTTTTCTGTGCATTTGTTGACCTAGAAAAGGCGTTTGACAAGGTGGATAGAAGTAGACTTTGGAAAGTCCTGAAAGAGTATGGAGTCAATGAATGGCTCCTACATGGCTATTTATTATATTCGTGGACAAGTGTCTAAGAATGGCCCTCTTCGACGAAGAAGGTGTGGATCTCGGAACAGTGAGGGTACGTGGGTTAACTTTCGCAGATGCCAAGGTTATTATGGCAGAGTCAATCGAAGATTTTCAAAGAATGTTAATGAAACTGAATATAAGCATGAAGAACATGGGCCTCAAAATTAACGTAAATAAAACCAAAATTATGGTGTTTGAAGGAAAGAGTGAGAAAACGATTTGCAATATTGTCCTTAATGATGAGAGAATAGAACAAATTGATAATTACGTAGTAATTAGAGCAGGGCCCATTATAAGAAGTAAAAATATATCAAGTAAAGCTAGAAGGGCAATACATAATTCTATATTTCTACCGACTGTGCTGTAGGATAGCAAGACCTGGATCTGCCAAGAAAAGGATAAGAGTGAAATTAACACGATTAACATGAAATTCCTGCGCATGATATGCGGCAAAACACTGATGGACAAAGTGAGTAATAAAATAATCCTCAAAGAATGTAGTGTAGAGGAGACACTAGTGGATGCATGTGAGAGAAATTCTTTGAGGTGTTTTGGGCATCAAGGTACAGTAAATGACAGCGTGCCCAGAAGCAGACCGTGGAAGAGACATAGGAAGCCCTATAAATACAAGAGCTTGCATGATGAAATGCATGGACGTGAAGGAAGCTATAAATGCATGCCTGGACAGAAAAGTGTATCAACAAATAGTTTATAAAAAGAGGGTCCGTGGAGTGAATGAAGCCTGAAACAAAAGACTTGGATTCTAATGGGCCCGAGTGGGGAACTTCACACGATGACTTTGTGAGGCTCTTCACTTGGGCTGATCGCTAGAGAGATTGATCAGTTATTTAAATAAATAACACGAAAATTCTAAATCAATCTAAAAATCTACACCCCCCCCCCATACACACACACTGCTGCCTTCCTCACCGATTGTAACCTATGTAACCTATTGTAAATTTCTGATTATCAGTGGTTAAAAACTAAGAAATATGAAGAAATTTGGCTTTTTAGACCCCCATGTTTTAATCCAGTTTCCCTCGGTCTTGGCATGTAGAATTACGATAGACAGAATTTGCTATGTTATATTTTAAATTAAGATCTTCCTATATTAGTCCTTATCATTGATCTATATTGCCGAGAAAAATTAATATCGATATTCAAAGATTGTTCGGAGTTAACAAATTGAACGACGATACGCACATTTAAAGAAAGAGACTAAAATGTAACAATTACAAATTAAAGGTTTCAAATTGAATAATTAAAAACAATAAGCATGATGTATTAAGCCAAACCACTGGCATACTAAAATGCCGGAGTTAATGAAAAAATCTTTAAACATCATTTATCTGTTTTTATAATGAATCTACATTATTAATACACGCTCTCACGATGGCATTTCGTTCAAATATAATTATAATATAAAAAATAATTAATTTGGTCACCCTGCATTGCTGTACTCTGGTGATGCAAGAAGAAAGTTATTAAAAAATAAATATTAACAGATTCCAAGTATTTTGGCTGAAAATTATAACTGAGTCGCTTAAAATTAACATAAATATAAAATATTTAGTAATTATATTACAATTAAATTTACAAACCCTATGGACAAAATCGACAATCGACAAAAAAATGATAAAATCATTAATTTGAATCGATTGCAGTTTTTTAAAAGATTAAAACATTTTTCATATTTAACACAAATTTTACATACAAAAAAAAAAAATAAATTTTTCAGAAAAGTTACGAAAAGTTAAGAACTCGTTGAGTGCTGAGGGGAGATTAATGGACCAAATTCATGGGATTTGGTCCAGTTTGTCCCTATTTTATTAATATCTTCGTAAGAATTAATTTCTTCTGTGTAAGTTTACTTGGAAATTTTTTTTTTATTATCTAAGAACTATATAATAAAATAATAAAATGATAATAATTATTATTTATTACAAAGATATTACAAAAATAAAATGTTGTACTATGCATTTGATGCCATTTCTTTCCCTTAGCACTCGATAAAGTGAAATTAGCTGACGATAAGGTGAAAATGCCTAATTCAATTCTCAGTTCTAAAGGATGCCAACTTTTACTTGAGCCCGCAACATTACCGAACCCTCAGTTTTTTCTGTGCTCCAATGTCATTTTTTTGGAGTTTAAGGCTATATTTTCTTAGAAGAAGAAATCCAGCTAAACGTCTAGCTGGGACAACTAAACCATTTTTTTCAGTGCGGGACACAAAAATAAAGATTCATACCGTATTTCATTCAGATTATAGTTTATTAAATAAATTGTTATTATATCAGTATAGTTACCAATACAATAATTAAAAATCATTGTTTTCAAAAATACCAGTGATCAAGAACAGATCTATTTGTCGGGTATTCCATTCCATTCCAGTTCAGAAGTATAAAAGGATTCAGGTTGCAAAAGGTCTTATACGAAGAAGGTGTCATACATTCTGAAAAACAATTGTTCTTTTACAATCTTGCACAATAAAATATTATATGAAAATAAAAGCATATAGTTTTGAGGATGTTCTTCTAATGGGTATATTAAACCATAATTACACTATATTTTCTATCTAGAATATATAATATAATTTCAAAAGCAAAAAACTCAGTATTATAAAAATATTCTGCATTTCTATTTTCATTTGCAAATTCCCAGACTTATCAAAATTTGTATACAAAGTACTTTTAGCAGAATAAAGTACTCGAAACCCAAGATTTCTCTCATACCATTTCTAAAGGAGTTTAAAATATCTCTTATGGTGCACTATACATAAAACCTGCAAAAAATGGAGATTTGGGTTTTCCAAAAATGCATCACAAACATTTGTTTGATACTTTGTGAAAAAAAGAACTGTCATTCTTTTTTTTTGTCTGAAATTCGGTCAATATTAATTCACTCCCCGGGCCTTTGAAAATTTTAAATTAACATGGGATTTTCCAGGGGAAAAGATCAGTTTTCAAAACATGGGAGAAACAACTGCTTGTTATCCACTTTTTATAATTTAAAGTTCTAAAAGAATCTTAGAGGAATAATTTTAATCTAATAACATTTACTTTAAACCTCCGAACCCCCTTGTATTATGCGATGCTTAGAAAATGCCCGAAAAAATAAAAAATAGCACTTTTATGTCAAGTTCATGCCAAAGACGACTTTTTTATAAAATTTCTTTGGCATAAATGATTATTATTCGGTGATACACGCCTTTAAAGGATTTACAAATGAATTTGCAATTGTTCAAACAATTATTAATATTTCAAACAAACTTTCTCCCCCTGAAAATCGTGCAAGTTATATTTTTCAGGATAAATGATATAGTTAATGAATGTTAAGGTTATATTTTTTAAATTGCAACATAAAAAACAATTCTAGATGAAGCAGATCCAAAACTGTTTTTCCTTTTTTCGACAGTTTTAATTTTCAATAAGTAAAAACATATTTATTTTTAAAAAAGCCTCAAGGTTTCGACCAGGTATGTTTAATTCAAATTTTTATTTTTGTTAAAACCACTATACTTTTTATGGCATAAATTATGCGACCTTTACATTCATAAATATTCTTTTTATTAAATTATAGATATTTGTATCAACTCTTCAGAAAGACCCACAATGTGGTCGAAACGTTCAGGCTTTTTTTTTTAAATAAATAAATATGTTTTTACATGTTTTTTTCGAATGCTTTTATTTTGACTTTATCATTGACCGTAAGACCAAATATATTTGCTTAAACAATTTTTTCCCCTTGAAAATTGTGAAAAGTTAGTATTTTTGGGATAAATAACACAGTCGATGAATTCGAAGAGTAATATTTTTTATGAAAGACAGTTTGTAAATTATTAAACTATTAATAAGCATTCACTTGTGCCGTTGCATAGGAAAGTTGAAGAAAATTCTTCTTTTGTTCGATTTCTTGCTTTATGTCCGTTATTATTAAGTATTTTCTTATTTCAGAACTTATAACTGTATAATGTTGCATTTGAGAGAGAAATACGAGAAATGAGCAACGAGAAAAGCTGTCGTCTTTATTTATGAAATCTCTTCTCATCTCGTCTCATAAGGGAGCTTCTCGAAAGACGGTATATTTCCATCAACTGTCTTGTCAGTGTCCGAATTGACATTCGCTAATAAACAAATGTCATAATTATTGTCATGAAATATTAAAGTAGACGTAGAAGGCACAAAAAATATTAATCAGAGTTTTCAATGAAGTTTTGGCCGATAACACGGGCGAGGAACAAGATAGGATGAGACGATAAAAACAAACGAGAGAATCAGATTCTCAATTCTTGAGAAAATTTCTCGAATGACTGAAATGAACAAGCTTTTGAGATCGGTTTCGTTTCGTTGGACATGGAAAATTGTACAAACGAATTTTGGGAAACTACCTCATTAATCCCACAAAAAAGTAAGTAGCCATAACTCACTGAAAAAAAATTGTATACTGAATAATAATGGACATAGTATAGTGTAAAACATTTGAAAGGACAAGAATTTTCTCAACCTTTCTTATGAAAAGGCACACGTGAATGATTATTAATTGTTTAAATAATTTGAAAACTGTCTTTCACAAAAATTATTACTCTTAACATTAATTAACTGTATCATTCATCCGAAAAGTACTAACTTTTCACGATTTTCAAGAGGAAAAAAGTTGTTAAAACCAATGAAAATTTTTTAAATAATTTCAAAATGTCTTAAATAGACAAATATTGCTCTAAATACCTGTTAATTATGTCATACTTGATGAAAATACTAACTTTTCACGATTTTATTAAACAAAAAATATAATTATTGACATTCATGAACTGTAACATTCATAAAAAAATAATAACTTTTCACAATTCACTGGGGAAAACACTTTTATTTAAACAATTAAAAATTAGTTTTAAATTACTTGAAAAGTTGTGTGTTGCCGAATAATACTCATGTATGTCATATCAAGTTTTTAAAAAGTCTTCTTTCGCATGAATTTTTAATAAAATTGCTATTTTGGATTTTTGGGGCATTTTCTGTGCACAATGGAAAGGATTGAGGCATTAAAATTAATCGTTATTATATGGAAATTCTCCAGTGATTATTCCTTATTACAACGTGACTAAAATTTAATTTATAAAGAGTTGATAACGAGTAGTTGTTTTTCCACTTTTTCCTTCAAAATGGAGCTTTTTCTATTTAAAATCCCATGTTTATTTCGATGACCGTAAATATTGAAAAATTGTAAAGGCTACTCTATTGATGACTTTTCTGGTCAACAAAAATATTAATTATTCATAATTTTCAGTTAAAAAATATTTCAAATTAGGTGCAGATTTCGTCATAATGTTAAAATGAACATAATTTGTAGGTTTAATGTCTCGCATCTTTATGTATTTAAAATGATATTATATGCAAAAATAAAAGAATTTTAAAATGCTGACTTACCACTGCGATTGAAAAGCTGACAACTATGTAAACGTTGTTTTATGGTAAACCGGGTATGTCGGACGAACAATATGTATTTTCTTTTTCCGTATTGAGGCTTCATAACTGGTCAGTTGAGAGAGTGCAATTATGCACCCTATGAAAAAGAAGATCTGAGTTCTTATGGTTAACATATTAAATGTTGAGTGATTTTGAGGTGTCTTTGATATCGCTTTATATACAGACGAAATATTCCCACACCTGCTTGTAAAGATAAACATGAATATATTTAGCCAAGACTGTTATTGATATTTCTAGAAATTTCCATAATTCACATGACACTAATGACTAGGTGAATGTATGTAAGGTCACAAAAATAAGATGATAAAACATTATTTATTATTAGCGCTCAGTCAACAATTTTTTTTATTCAGTCCTGGGATGTTAAAATGTAGGTCAGCGATCTAAAGATATTATAAGGTTAAATTTTTAGATATTAAGCCGTACATAATCTGGATGTTATTTTTTTAACCATGGATTGTAAAACTTAACATCTAGATTTTACGAGGAATATTGATTGAACGAAGAAAACCCAAAAGACGGCTTTTATCAGAACGCAGATAAAAACACTGCAATTAAGATTAAATTCACGAATTGGAATGTAGTTGTCAACTGTCTGCAGCGTTTTTAGCTGATGAAAAGCCCGGGGATTTTTTATCGTGATGACCGCCACAGAGATGTTTCAAAGTTTTAAAATTTTGAACAATTATCCATTTTTGCTATTAGTTAAAAAATTATTGCGAATTTGTCACGTGTACAGTTGTCGATAGGTTCATAGCAAATAATAATATAAAATCATATTAAAAAAAAAAATAATTTTATAGATACAATCATAATTTTTCAAATATCAACAAAAATGATATGTTTTTGAATTCGGTTATTGGAACACTTATTACAAAATATGGTTTCAAGTTCCTACCACATATCTTTTTCATTTCATTTAGAAAGATTTATCTTTACTTTTCTGGCTTTAGCGTCCAAAATAATTAAGCCATTGTGTACCGACATTTTTGCTTCAATTATTAACTAATTGAATTCAATTACTTTGGACCCCAAAGACAAATCCATCTATAAAAAATATACGAATTTCATTATCTTGATTATTATTTTTCATCGAATATTGTACAGATGACAAATTTGCAAGAATTATCCTGAAAGGATACTACAACTTTTCGACATATCCCAGAATCAGATTGCAAATATTTGGTCTAAGATTACCGAATTTCGGTGAACCTATTAGCTACCCTTTCCAGTTTCCCCGGGCGCACCAAAATTTTTGTCCTACCATGCTCACCAGATTTCGGCGAACCTAGACACTTACAATTTTTTTTCTTAATCGATGCTGTGAATGGCTTTCTTCGATAAAAATATGAAATTGACCTGCTCAAATATTTATAAAATCGGATACGAATAATGGAGATGGCAAATTAGTTTTGATATTTTTACTAAAAAATTAAAAAATTTCGCCTCTTACAGTTCAAAAAAAGTTTCCTAATATTCTTAACCATATATTTAAGTTCTGGTATATGTTCAACAAGTTTTATGCAAGCTTCATATCAATAAACGAAAGCGTTATTGAATTATCGCCATTGTAAATGTTTCAACATAATGCTTTTCTTAACTCGTAACACTGAATTTCTTCAAACAACCTTATCGTACCCAAAAATGTGTCAAGTGAATGCCACTTTTGAAGTTTATATCTACAACTTTTGTTGAAATTTCATCGTGGTTAAGTGAATAACTACATGAAAATACTCGAGGAAAATATCTGAAGACCCCCGAATCATATGAGATATTTGTGTTGAAGATTAATTTATTCGACAATATTATAAAATATGTTCGATATTTTAAATCAGCTTTGTATTAATAAATACCGTTGAAACTATAACGGAAATATATATGGCAATAAATGTAAACAAATTACTTTGATATACATAAGTATTTTAATGTATAATATGTGGATTATAGAAGATGACCGTAAACAATTAATACTAAATCGCGTTGACAAGCAGTTCTTTATAATAAATTATGTTTTACTTCTGAATTTTAGTGTTTCTCAGACATGAAAAAATTAAAAAGAGAAAAGGGGTTAATAACTCGTAAAGTCGGATATACACCCTCGCTACTGTAACTTGCATGAACATATTTCATAATTAAGTAAATACAAATGTCTATTTGTACGGCCAGCCCGAGGAGTATTGTATAGTGGAATGATTGGTGAAAATTGTGTCTACCACACAGCTCTGTATAACCAGCTCCCCTAAACATTTCTCAAGATTCCACTCTGGATTTAAATAATTTTTTCAAGGGAAATGAAAATAATGAATTCTGAGAATATCTAAAAATTTTGTTGACATTTCTTTATTGTAAGGTAATTAACAATCCAGACGTACTTTTTCACTCTATTGAGTAGAGCCGCCCATTGCATTTTAGAGCAAAATGTTCAACAGCAAAATTGAACTAACCCTAATACGTGCCAAGTTATAACTCTCCAAAGAATCCCGATTTTTAATTAAAAAAGAGGCTAAAACACCAATTCTGGAGTTTGTATCTGTACTTTGGAACCTGTTCATTTGTTGAAAGAATGTTTTGAATTTTAATTAAAGTAGATGTAATTTCTAGTATAATCCTGAAGAAGAAACCAACAATAGCTTAGCCCCAAGAAGCCTTTTAAAGTTGACCACTTTTTACCTATTTTTTAGGGCAAATTACTCATGTTGAGTTTTTTTACAATACTTCGTTTGTGGGTAAAACTACATTAATGATACTAGAGAAAAAGTTTCGTGTATGTCCTACGATAAAACAGAAACAGGGTAAATGTTAGGGGGCCCAATTCTGCGTGAAATCAAAAAAGCAAAAATGTTTTAACTCTTATAGGTCACGACGAGTTATGACCATGAAACTTTTACCCTTTACATTCGGTTTGCTCTGTATGTACTGGGAAATGTTCTGCAACCGTATTTTAGCATTTTGGTGGCACATATGCTTCTGTAGTTAATTAAAAATAGACTTTTTTATTTTTCGTCAGAAAACAATTGATCGTTTTACCATTATTTAAATAATACTTTTCACACTATCAACTGTGTGCATAATTTATGTATTTACTTTGTGAAAATAACTTCCAGAACATTTGTTGTCGAAATTGAATGAAAAATATTATAACTTAACTGTTTGTACATTGTTCACTTATTAGTTATAAAAAAGAAAATATTGAAGGGATTAGTTTTACAATATTGTATTATTTTATTTAAAAAGTGCCAGAAATTGATAAACTAATCATCGCAGAGGTAACAATTATTTTTAATTGTTGACAAACAATTAATTACGTAATTATGCAATGCGTCAAAAAACTAATTAAGTAATTAACTAATTGATTGAATGATTCACTGGTATTTTACTATAAATAATTTTAACATGAACTAGTTTCTACAAGAGCCCAGATGTAAAGTAGCAGGAGCTTTTTTTCAGTGCACAGAAAAACGCCGATCCTCAAAAGTATGCAAAAATTGTTTTAGCTTTCAGTTTCAAAAAATGAGCTTCGCAGGCGAATTTTTAGAATCTAGGGGAAATTCATCATTTTGAGACAGTTTCTTTCTCATTTCGAATATCATCAAGGGTTGGGCTGAATTGCCGTGCACCTGTCAAGACGATTTTGTTCTTCGTTATCTGCGCGAAATAAATTTTGATGAGTAGGTCAGTTATAATAATAAATATTACCTAATTTTTTTAATCTTTCAATTTTACAGCGTGTATTAATCACATAAAATAAAATTTGTTCTTAGTAGTTTTATACAGCTTCACACTTTATGACATGGATTTCAAGTTTCACGGTAGTGAATCGCCGCTATAAGTACAAAAAAGCCACCGAAAATCTCTATCTGGAAAAATCATGCATTGAGGACCTTTTTTGTACTCTCTACACTATTACCTTCAGATTTAGTGTACTAACCATAACAAAATAAGGTTAAGCATGATTTTATGGTAATGTTACAGAAATTGTAAGATTAGAACAAAAACCCAACCAATTTTCGAACTGCGTCTACCTCTACATCCTAATAAATCCAAGCTATTCGTAACAAATTCCAACTGCAGACAAAATTTTGGTTCCAATTTTTGCGTCAAGTCATTTTTTTAGAAACTCATTTTGAACTTCAGTTACGTTCGTTCTCTATATCAATTTCAAAACTATAAAAAAAGCAATTGAATTGCTTCCAATATTCGTATTGCTTAATGTGAATTAATTATGGTTCAACTCTGTTTCAGTGCATTTTGAGGCCATTCCTTTGTTCAAAATGTAACTCTGTTTTTTTTTGTGTGGGTGTGCCAAATTTCGTCCACGCGTCTATTTTTGTCCCCTTGGATATCTCAGCTCCTATGGTCGTTTTTTTAATGCTCATAATTTTATGTTGATGGTGCCATTTTTGTTTCATTGTAAGACAACAAAAGTTTTCGGAGGATGACTTATTTTTGTGGACTTCAATTTCGTGGCATGTTAATTGTAGAATTTAATATTATTTCTGGTTGGTACTTAGGACACGTTGAAGAGCTTATTATACAGTTTCTTAATATGTGTTACTTTAATGACAATCACTGTCATGGTCTAATGAAGTGGTCGTTTTAGTAAATCATTTTTATCAGTTTTGAAGAACAATATTTATACATGAAATGAAACATTGAAAAGAAAAAAGTATTTTATCATCTTCTATTGGTGGTATATATTTACATTTTGAAAATGCTAGACACATGCAGAAATATTCGATGAAAATTCATGTCCATTGGTGCTTCATAGGAATATTTTTTTTACCTTTTTTACAAAGACAAATACAAATGGGGGACACATACCCTACTATACATACATATTGCAGGGATTTTAAACATCTTGAATAGTTTTTAAGATCATACGCATATAGCGGAAAAAATAAAAATTCAGAGATGACATAAATAATACATTTTTTTAAATTATTTAAGATAGCAAAATATCCTGCAATATGTATCAAGAATATGTTTGGTACAGACTTATCATTAAAATTTATCGGTTCTGATGGATTAGGCTATAGAGATAGGCACAGATCAGAAATTGATTCTCTTTATGTTTTTTTGTTTGTCTTAATCTCAGTTTCTAAGACGTTTATATAAAATCATGCTCAACTTAATTTTTCGATTGTTGGTCATTCAGCTGCAAGTTTTATTGAAATCGGTCCAACATTGCCTCGTCACAATAAAAAATGCATGATTTTTTGTTCTATTTTAGGGGAAAGTGGGATATGGTGTCAGCGCGGGGCATGGTGACTCTTGCAAAAAATGCTCGTGTTTCTTGAGTTTCATATGAATTTTTTTCGCATAAAATATATTTCTTGAGTACCAAAAAAAGCTATTTTACGTAAAAAAAGTAATACGAAAATGAACCAACACGAGAATTATTTGCAAGAGTTGCCGTTTCAAAGCTGAATAATTAAAAATAATAACTTTCGGTATTAAACAGTTTTCGATTAATTACGACCCACCTCTTTATTATAAAATTTGATTGGTCATATATTAAATACATAACTTACGATAATAAAATCATATTGTTTACTGAGTAAAGTGTTATAAGACTAAAATATAGTTATTTGTGATACAAGTGCGCAAAATAGGTGATTGTGTGCGAGTGTGAATTTTCCAGCATAAGTCGCAGGCGAATGATGCAATCACACGACTTAGCAATCACCTATGCGCACGTGTATCACGCACTATTTTTTGCAACGTCTGTCCAAAAAAGTTGTGTTACTCAGGAGGAGTTAACAAAAAATACTAATCTTAAAAGAAAAGATTTTTAAATTTCGTAAGCCATTTTTATGAAAAAAAATGTTTGAACAAGAAAATTTTGACAAAAATGTTTCAAAAAGAAAATTTGGTGAAATTTTTTTTTTAATTTTTCAAAACAAATTTATTAAACAAAATTTTTTTAAAAAACAAATTTTAAAAAAAATTATGTAAAAAAATTTTATGAAAAAAAAAGTTTTGGGGCTTATGCCCTTTTGCTGTGCCAAATGTTGGCGCTTATGCTCTTCTGTACGACGGTCGGTAACGGCTACGAAACTTTAAAAACAAACCTTCAATCATTAAAAGATTTGTTCAAGTTAAATCTAAATTTATTTCAAGAACACACCAACACCAGTGTTTAAAGTTACCTATGCCAGTGTCTAAAGTACCTCATCTTGAAAGTGCGCATGCGCAGCTTTTTCACCAGTGTCTAAAGTAAGTCATCTTCAAACTGCGCATGCGCGAAAATTATTTCGCACTCAGTTTGCTCAAATAAGGTCCTTTAGGCACCACTTAGAAGCTTGTTATGAGGATAGTTTCGAAATATATTTCATATCTAGTAAAAATATTGATTGGAAATTATTAATCTATTAGAATTTTTTTTTTTTTTTTAAATTTTCCAAATGTTGAAAAGTATATAACTTTTTCAATTTTTATCTAAATAAAAAACTTCATCAGGATAACTTTTAAGACTCACTCCCATCTATAAGAAACTTGGCCAAAATTTCTGAAACTTGAAAAAAAACTTGTTTTCAAATTTTGAAAATGCTCTAAAATTTTGTATTTTGGTTGCAAATATCTGGTTAACGAACTTATCTTTCATTTTAGGATCATTAAAAAGTTTATCAAAGGCTGACTCGATTCGACAAATCCATAAAAAGTTACATGCAGACATACAGACAGACACCGACAAAATTTTATGATTTTCGGACGTTAAAAATCAGCGATCGAAAATTTTGACGATTACATTACACTCTCATGAATGAGAATGTAATTATCTACGTCATACAATGCAAGATGAACTAATATCAGCTTTAGCCACTATAGCTATAGAGCATGACATACCAGATTCAATTAATTGTGAATCAATCAAACGTCATTTTGCTTCAGCGAAAGCGAGACTTAATTTTTTTACTAAAAACTATGTAAATTATTACGGTTGTTCCCTCTAAAATTAATTAGGACATAATGTAGCAATTTATTAAACTATTAATTTATTTATAAATGATTTATTATAATTATTATTATTTATTAGGATTATTAATAATTATTATTTATTATGATTATTATTAATACTTATTATTTATAATTCATTTATTATTATTGGAATGGAAGCTTCTAATGTGTCCCCTAAGGGTTTACATTTTTCTGGTATCTCTTCCCTATTCCTTTACACACCCCCCACGCACTTACTTGGTGGTGAGAGGGGGACCTACAGTTTAAGGTGGGTTCCGAACCACCAAGAGCAACAGCTTTAAGTACTTAGAGAACCTTTTTCTCTAGAGGTACCGGTCCCACGACTCTCCGGAGGTGAACAACTCCCTTGCTTGGCTAGTGTTCACCGCATGGGCCGCCGAGGCTCTTCCAGAGTGCGAGGCGGGAATCGAACCCGCAAGCCGACGGTGTGGGTCTAAAGCCTACGCCTTAGCCCCCACGACCATCGTCCCACTTTTTTTCATTTATTATTATAATTTTCAATTAGAATAGTTATAAATAATTTGATTTGAAAATTCATATTAAAAGGGGTGGCGAATTGAAATTTGCCTCCGGGCGGCCGATAGTCTGAAGCGGCCCCTGCTGACAACTATATGGAAAATTTGGTTTATGACAAACTGGGCATATCGGAAAAACAACACTTTTTGATTTATTTTTTTTGAAGCCGTCTTTTTTTTCTTTTTTTTTAGGTGATGTAGATCTGGTTAGTTTTTGGGCGAGCCAAAAAACCACTACTTTTAGATGCCACTGATGGCCACTATTTTTAGATGATTTGGCGTCATAACCGCTTTATAGACCTATTGCTTGTAAATTTAAACAATGTTATATTTATTCAAGTCTGCTATTGAAATTTCGACAAGATTTCATGATTCATGTGACCCTACTGCTTACGTGCATATGTATATATAGTCACAAGCATAAGATAATAAAACATTATTTGGGATTATCCAAGGACTTTTTTCATCATTCATTCCACACTGAGAACAATAGAATACCCAGCTTTTTGTCTTCGATATTAAAATGCGGCATAGCGATCTAAAGGATATACAGATATGAAGCCGTACAATCTACTATCTACAATCTAATTCTTAATCTCCCGCATTATAAAACTTAACATCAATGTTTTACGGCGGATATCAAACAAATAAGGAAAACCCCTTAGACGATTTGAATCAGAAAGTAGACAAAAACACTGCAAATAGTTGAAAACTACATATAGTATTATATCTACTATTAGATTAACACTTATGATCTCATTTGAAGGAAAAAGTGAGAAAACAATATGCAACATTGTCCTCAATGATGAGAGATTAGAACAAGTTGACAAATGCGTATATCTGGGTAGCCTATTCACTAGCGACGGGAAAATAGATGGGGAGTTAGACAGGTGCATAAATGAGGGTAATTAGATTATCGGTAGAGCAGGGTCCATTCTCAGAGATAAAAACAAATCAGAAAAATCTAAAATGACCATATATAATTCTATGATTGTACCGATTGTACTATACGGTAGCGAGACATGGACATGTCAAGAGAAGGACAAAAGTAACATTAACGCGATTGGCATGAAACCTCTGCGCAAAATATGCGGGAAAACACTGATGCATAAAGTCCGAAACGAGATAATCCTCAAAGAATTTGGTACAGGAGAGACACTAGTTGACATATGGGAAAGAAATCAGTTAAGGTGGTTCGGACATGTTGAGAGAATGAAATACATTAATCCGACGAGACATAAGAAGCCGTAGAACCACGACAGCTTGCATGAGAAAATGCATGGACGTGAAGGAAGCTAGAGTAGTATGCCAGGACAGAAAAGTGTGGCGCAAAAACTTGAAGTATATTATCATAATTTCCAATTAATAAATAATACAGTTCAAATAATCTTATTTACTAATAGTTATTTAGATTAGAAATGCCCCATAATTTTTAATATAACTCAATCGGGAACTGATAGGGTACCGACTTGGCACTGACCCGACACACCGATCGGGCTAAAAAGTTCGGCCCAGACTAGTCGGTGCGTTTCATCACGGGTCTGATCCGACCTGGCTTCCCGGTCTGGGCCCCATTTGGCCAGATCGGGCCCCGATCGGGGCCACGGCAAAATTTCTGCGAAGGTACCTGAATTTTTCTGGTTCATAATTGATCATTACCGGTTTAAAACATTTTAAAGAAGAAAGTTAATATCCAATAAAGAAAGGTGTATTTTTAACCAAATAGTTTCATTTTCAACTAAAAATATAAGTTTTCAACTAAAAGTGGTATCTTTAAATATTATATTTAAAAAATTAATTTTTAGCACAAAGGCGGAATTTTCAGCTAAAAAACTGAATCTTCAACGGAAAAAAAAATAATTTACCACAAAATAGTTAAATTTTTGAAGAGAGAAATTAATTTTTAACTAAAATGATGAATCTTTAAATAAAAATGAATTTTTTAACCAAATTATTGAATTTTCAACGTAAAAGAGAAATTTGTAAGAAAATACATTATTTCTTAACTAAAAAATATGCCCGCACACAATTGTGCACAGACCTTTTAAAATTAAAGGTCAAAGCGTTAGCAACTGTAATTTGATGATTGTGAATTCTCACTCGATTTTGTCAAAAATGTGAAATTTTCTACATTATGTTTCACAC
>CAKNWW010315067.1:0-11806 GCA_932074435.1 Andricus kollari | reverse complement strand
ATAGAGCATAGAAGCACGTGGTAGCTGGAGAGCATATATAGATATACAGAAAACATTGTGAGCCATATAGTATATCTATATATACTCGTGACGTCGGCGTATGCAGCTACGCCCGAAGATACACCAACGTTGGAATAGGCCCTATATAAAAACCCAAAGGACCAGCATGGGTCAGTCTCAAGTTCCAGTCTAAAATCTCAGTCTGAGTTTCAATTTCACTTTCCAGTCCCAGTTACAAGTGATATTTCAGTTTAACGCCCTTCTCTGTTTTTCTACGATTTTATCGGATTCGTCTGTCCAGCAGTTAGTGTCTCAACCGCTGTTTCTCGTGGATTAGTGTGTGTGCCCTAGTGTTGTGCACTGGGAAACCCGAATCTGGGATTTCCCATCTTTGGATTATTGACCCCGAATTGGACCAACCACTTAAACTGTTTTTTGAGGATTTACCCAATCCTAAAGTGCATCTTATCAAGTGCACAACCCCTTCTTCTACACCACTAACCTGAGGACAGAGAGACGGACTAACACCGAGATCGTATTTGATTTTTTCAATCAAATAAATAATAAAGTAAGTTTTAATTCAAATAAAATCTAACATTCATTTATCTAACTCCCGTGAGCCATAATACATTAGTTTCTTTTATTTTAAAGATACTGGCCAAGGATTAGAAGTCTGCAAGTCTTCCTTCAACTTCTGGTGTTGAGCTCTTTATAATAAATAAGTTTTAATTGTCTTTTATTATAATAAATTGTTGAATCTTAATTATAATTTATTTATTGGTTACTCTTTCCTCTTCCCTGTGTGAGATCTTCAATCTCAACTAAAACGAGGAACTCAATTAAGAAGGAAGTATTTTACGTTTTCCATGACGTAACAATAGTATTTGTTATATTTTAAAAAAAGGCAGTCCAATTATTCCTTCTTCAGGTAGAGGGAAGTTGTTAGGAACAATGTAGAATAAATGAATTTTCCCTAAATATTCAATGTGTGTTGCTATATGGCTTTGGTGTTTATCATAGCCCATGTTGAAATTTTTTATCATTCTAAATGGTTTGCATTCGATTGGGAGATAGTCCTTCTGTATGAGATCAATAGATGAGCCGGAGTCCACTGATAGTCTGTATTCTCGTCCGTTTCTCTTTCCGGCGACTGACTGTCGCCGAAAATTTTGTGTTTTCGTATTGCTTTGATTTGCTAAGTGCCCTAGGATGACACATTTATGACATTTCATTTTCGTTCTGTCACTCAAAGGGACATTTTGATTAGAAACGTGGGGTGTTGTATTGGCTTGGGCTCTAGGTTATAGTGGTGGTCTAAATTGTTGTTTCGGTTGGTAATTTAATTTTGGTAAAGATTGGGACGCTTTATACATTTGATTTTTTCTTTTTTTTCTTTTAACCAAGCTTCAGCTTCTAGGGCTTTCTGCAAAGCTTAATTTATTGTGTTAGGCTTCATGGGCCGAACTTGGCTAGCAATTTCATCCCTTAGATTTATTACATATTTTTTTACGGCTAATTTTTCCTCCATCTCGAGTGCTATTTCCCGTGCTTGAGCTGTATTCGGCCTGAAGGGCATAGGTTAGCTCGGTGTAGGTACCTCGAAAATTTGAATGTATGTCTGTACAATCTTCTATCTTTTAGCGTTGACAGTAATTTTTTCTGTCAATATATAGTCGAGTAGTAAGTGAGCATTACTGCAACGCAGTCCTGCTCGTTCTGCGCTCTTTATAAAATCGTGAATCTCCACGTTGTCGCTACCATTGAGTATATTATCTGATATCCTGACATCAGCACGAGGTGCAGGTATCCGCTCTCCCGTTGGATGCTGTCTCAGCAGTTTCTCTTCATCGAACGAGTCATCGCCTCATCCGTTCTCATGGTGTCGCGTACAGCTCACTGTCTTGTCATCCATTCCTGACGCATTTGTCGCTCGAGCTACCGCTGTTATCTCATTCCTTTACATACTGTTTTCCTGTTCAAGAATTCGTAGATTATTTTTAATGGATATTTTTTCTGTTTCCAATTGATTTAATTTTTTCACAAATTGTTGCAATGGATCTATTTCCTTATTGTTGAGGTTTTTCCTGGAATTTCTTGGAGATGGATTTATTTGTATTTGTATTTGTATTTACTCATGAAAAGTTCCTTGGGCTAGATAGCCCTATAACGAACAGGTGATACATGTCACAATTAAAACGTGACGGTGATCGATGTAACGATTAGAATAAAAAATAGGGTATTTATCAGAAGTAAAGAAATAAACTAAGATGCACATAATTAGATGTGGTCTGTTACCAATAATACTGTAAGTTCACATACGCAAATATACATGCTTATGAGTAAATACATTCATGTGCAACTTTATTTATGTTTCAAACTCAAGGATTTAAGTGTTACCAATGTGTAATTTCAAGGGTAGGATTTGAAGTGTTAAATAAGTAACCAAAAAGGATTTTTTTAAAGTGAAATTGTGAAGGTGCATTCCTAATGCTTATAGGTAGTTTATTCCAAAGGCGAGCACCACGAATAACAAAAAACCTTTGCATTTTACATGTGCGGTGTGACTGAATATTTGTACTGTTTTCCTTTCACGGAGTTTAGAATGTATTGGTTGATCTTTGTCAATAAAATGGAAGAGATTCAGAAGATAATGCGGAGGTTCATTACTGAATAGGCAATAAGCAGGTTACCCATAAAAAATTGTCTTCTTTTGGCAACGTTAAAAAGTCCTGCTCTTTCTCTATACTGGGTAATATGTTCACTTTTTGGGACATTATAGATGAACCGAATGCAAGCATTAAGCGTACGTTCAAGCTTCGCATTCAGTTCATCAGTAATATCGTCATATACAACACAGCCGTAGTCAAAGAAAGAAAGAACGAGGCTTCTAACTAGGACGATACGCGTTGGAGTAGGAAGTGATTCTTTATTCCTGTTAAGGTGTCGGAGAACTCTAAAGGTTTTCTTCGAGATATCCCCAACTTGTTCATTCCACGTAAGAGAGCGATTAAGAATATAGCCTAAATCTTTCACAGAATCCACAAAGGGGATGAGACGCCCATAGATCAAGAGAGGGGGGAAGGTTGCAATTGTTGCAAGTGAAGGAGAGGAAGAAGGTCCTATGATTATAGCTTTAGTTTTAGCAGGGTTCAGAGTGAGACCGTTTGTCAAGACACACTGCACCATCAAATCAATATCCTCCTGTACCTTTTGAAGTAAACTCTTGAGAGTGGTAATAGACCCGGAAAGGTAAAGCTTAAAGTCGTCAGCATATTTGTGATAGTTGCAGTGACGAAGTTCGCAACCAAGTTCAGAGGTATAGATATTAAATAGCGTGGGTGCAAGCGTGGATCCCTGAGGGCCACCACTCTTGACCTCCCCAAAATCAGAACGCTCGCCATTGCTAATTTGTACTCTTTCAGAACGATTACTAAAGTAAGATTCAAACCATTTTACAGCCATATTTGAGAGGTGAAGTGATTTGAGCCTAGTCAAAAGTAAATTATGGTTAACTGTATCAAACGCCTTAGAAAAGTCAAAAAACACAACAACAGTTATTTCCCTTCTATCAATTGCCAGTTTAAGGTCAGCAGTTACTTTAAGTGTAGCTGTAAGAGTACTATGCCTGTCACGAAACCCAGATTTCATTGGGTCCATTAAATTGTTAGTTTCAATATGTGCAGTAAGATGCTGATGGACAATGCGTTCGAAAGGTTTAGACAATGCACAGAGGATGGATATTGGGCGGAAACCTTTGGGAGAGGTAGGGTTAGATATTTTAGGAACAGGGCGAATAATCACCTCTTTCCAGGTATCATGAAAGATTCCAACCTGTAGAGATGCGTTATAGATATGTAAGAGAATAGGACAAATAAGTGGTGAAGGTAAACGAATAATTTTAATTGAAATACCATCTGAGCCTTGAGTATTTGATTTTACCTCTAAGAGTTTTTTAATGGTAGAGGGAACTGCAGACGAGGAAGGAGTGTTGTTGGCAAGAAGTGTGGATTTTGTAGTGAAGGCTGCTAAAAGATCTGCGGGAGAAAAATTGTTATCAGGAGCCAAGTTTTTTGGAGAAATAAGTCCAAGTCGTCTCAAGAGAAACCAGATGTTATCATTTTTATTCCTGCTTTTGATAGAATTTTAATTATATTGGTTGTATGAGTCTCTAATTTTGGTTTGAACTAAGTTTCTCAATTTACGAAATTCGGCTTGAATAATACTATTTCTTGTTCTTTTAGCCAATCTTCGTTTTTTCTCTCTTTCTTTCATCTAGTCTTTGTCATAAGATGTAATTCAAGGAGTGGACTTCTTTTTTGCTTTGAGGGTATGAAGAGGCGCAAATTTGTCAAAAGCTAAAGATAATTATTTTGTTAGACAGATAACCTTTCTATTTATATATTTTTCAATATAATTTCTTTTCCAATCATAAGTAGAGAGATGCTCCAGAAATTCGGCTTCATTTATATTATTGAGATTGCGTAGAGATAGAGGAGATGTACTAGAGGAGGGATCAAAGGAGAACTGGTATTGAATGCTGATAAGGTCGTGGCTTGGGAGGAATGAGATTGAGTGTTGAGTGGAAGAAATTACCTTGTCTAGATCATCAACAATCATCATGTCAATCCATGTACTAGAATGGTCGGTGTGGTGCGTGGTATTATGGGGAACTATAGATAATCTGGCAGAAGAACACTACTGATTTTAAATAGTTAGGTAAATTGTTGGTGGCATTAAGATTTGTGTTTAGGTCACCAGAAGGTACAATGTTATCATAATTTGGTATAAGGTCAAAAATGTCAGTCTCAAGTTCCCTACAGAAGGAAGGGTTAGGAGATTTGTAAATCACACCCACCAATAGGGTAATAGGGTAATTGGCAGGAGGACTCATTCTCGCCTGTACACCCCTTAAGCTGTCATGAATGTAGAGACAGACCCCACCCCCTCTTCTCTCATCTCTATCTCTGCGGAAAAGTGTGTAATGATCAAGTGCTATGAGGCTATATGGAATGCTAGGCGTAAGCCAGGTCTCAGAAACGGCTATGATATGATAGGAACAGGACATAAAATGATGTTTAAATTCGTGGTAATGAGCAGGCAAAGACTGAGCGTCAACGTGACAAATATTTAAAGTTTCCATTTTGATAGTGAAAAGTAAAGTTCAAGTATAGTTAAATATAGACGTGTCTGAAATACATTAACCAACAAAATCCAGTTCACATGATTACAATTGTAAACACGGAATAAGGCACTTAAAATGGTCAAAATTAAAAAAGCAATAAGCATTATAAAGTTAACATGACAAATATTTGAGATACCCATTAAAAATGTAAAATGGTAAGTTTTAAGTAGGAATTTACCTGAAAGAATGGTAGCACATCGGAAAAGATAGTACAAATAGAAATAGCATGATCAGTAACCAACAGAGCCCAAATTAGGTAATTACAAATACGGTTAAGTAGAGTCCAATAGTTGCTGAAGTGACAGTGTAGATATTAATCTAGAAGAATTTTTAATGGTGCTGAAGCAATATAGTCATGATTACTTTGACTTAACATATGTTTTAGAACATAATAAATCCAAACATCACAGTTATACTAACTGAGAAGCCTTTGAGTTATTAAATACAAATTTACAATTGAAAAAATTATTATAAAAGCTTGATGAGTTAGAAATCGGTCTAATTGACTAATTATATTATATTTACCGACATATATACTTAGGATGACACTAGGAAGCAGTAGTTGCTATCTAAGTCCCTCGACGGTCTACAGATTAGCCAAGCAGATTCGCGGAGATCCATCCTCTCTGCGACAAAAAATTTTTTCGCCAGCAATACACAGGTATTTCATTATTTTGTCTCTTTTGAGACCCAGGGCAATGGCGTAGATTTTCCTGTTCAGAGGTGACAGGGCCTCACGTAGATAAACAGAATATTTATCTTTGCTCGAGCATCCGAGGTTTCCAGTAGAAAAATCTCTGAAAACTTTACGTCTCATAACGAATTAATCTCGCACTTGTTGACTGCCGAGTTTCGCTACAATGATCGGGGGGTTAGAGGATTTTGTGAGTAATGTCTTCTTTTCCCTTTTCTGAGCCAGCTTCGAGTGCATATATTCGATTCGAGTTCTCAGCAATGTTCGCGTTGATTGTTTCAATGGAGGTCAGGAGATTGTCATTAAAAGTTTGCTGCTTATTTTCAAATTCTGTGATCCTTGAGAGAATCTCCTAAGACTGCGCAAGCGCTTCCTTCTGTCCTTCCAAGACAGCATTTCTGATCATAGCAGCAAGATTAGGCTGGGTGGTGGTAGCCGTTGCGGCTGAGGGGGCAGGAGCGTGAGGGGAAGACGTACACTCGGCGTTGCGAATATTAATTGCAGGGTTCCCAGACGAACAACCATCGACTGCCGTAGAGATGTCGCTGATGCTTTGCCCTTTGCATTTTATGCAGGAGGAATCTGCCTGCCCCTTTTTGAGCTTATCAAAGTTTTTTTTTAAGATGTTAAAATTCGCACAGGCCACACATCTTACACATGCAAGCACCTGAGGTCCTCCTCTGGAAATAACTTCCTTGCAGATATTGAATAGTTCGAAAACAGCAAGAAATCAGCAATTTCGAAAAAAACAACTTGCTCGGACGCTCCAAGAACATGCAAAGTTACAACTTCCAACTTTTTATTTAAAAAAGAGCAAAGAAAAACACACGAAATTTCATCCGGCGAGCAGCAAATCGACACGTCCACTCAGACCACCGTTACCAATACGTTTTTTTATTTATTTGTTTTATTTTATTATAATATCCGTAGATGTAGCTCTGCAAGATGATGTCCGTCGATGTCGCTCTGCGTGGTGCGATGATCATTGTTGGCAGAAGTGGCTTCTTTTTCTGAGGTTTACCGCGGGATTGCGTAATCTAGGCTATCGACGTTCGCAAATTATTAACTGCAGGTTTTCTTGTTGCTTCTGGTTTACGTAGAATAGAGTTGACTTAGTGTTAGTTCAACTGCTTATTTTATGAAAAGAACTTAGTAACCATTTATCGAATTGATATCCGTAGATACCATCCGCAGTTCGTAGTTTCACTTTTTTCGGATTCCCGGTGATGATGATTCCCGGCGAGATGTGCCCGGGAAAAGCTGCTGAGCGCAGTGATCAGGCCATATCAGGCTCAGGTACACTGTTAGACATTTCTGTCGGAATTTTTAGAAACGCGTCACTGAAGCTTTATGCAGTAATCATTTCTCAATATTACTCAAAAGGAACGGAAATTTCAGAAACGACAACTTCATAAAGTTTTAGTCACATGTTCCAGAAATATCTGTTAGAAATTTTCAGATACAGTAACTTAAAATTTCGAATGTATGACCAAAACCCATCTTTTCTGATAAGAAATAATTTTTTTGCACATTAAATACACTGAGCTATATGATATAACCTAGACACATACATACTCGATTGCATAAACTTTTTCTCATATTGTTTTACTATATTTATATTGTTTGGACAAATAAAGACTGCTTATTTATTTAAAAATTACCAAACCAAACTTTTTGCACAAATTTTTCACTTTTTACGGGCTCAGCTGTATACTGTAAACGACACGATGAGCACACCGCCGTGCCAGCCGAAAGCCTTCGCAACTAGACGCTTCTCTATAGATGAACTTGTCGATCAAGCGCGAGGTCAGCGTCGCAACGTCTCGAAATTTTCACAGAAAGTCATTTTTAAATAAAGACTGCATTTATATTGTCGAGATATCGGCACTCGAGGGCAGGTGCGTGCAATCAAATAAAGCAAGAGAAAATAATATTTAAAGTAGTTTTATTATAACTGATAAACACCCCGAACACTTAGCACGCTTAGGACTAACTATCTGAACTGAACTAGAGAAGTTCACCCGACCGGCCCCACAGTCGGTCACACTGGAGGGGGGGGGGGGCACTGGAACTGAAAGAAAGAATGTATACCGGGCGTTCTCATATATTTCACACTCCCTCCCGACCGCATACATCCTGATTGATCATTAATCAGGTCTCACCCTCACCTTGGCATTCGCACCTTGTCTCATCTTATTAGCAACTATCTGAAAAGAAACAAATATATGTATATTAGTACATTATATTCAGAATTTTGTTCATTATTTCATGATGCAAATCTCAAGCAAGGGGTTTTATAAAAATGGCAGCGAGTTGCTCCCTAAAGCGCACCCACCCAAGCCGAATAAATTTCTTGGCGATACATTGCTTAACAAAATGTTCTTTGACCTCAATCATATGTCTAATTTTATTCCCACCCTCTGTCTCTGCTGTCTTTATAGCTGCCTTGTTGTCGCACCATAGTCTCATTGGAAGCAATTTTTCATATTCATCAAGATAAAGTTTCAGGGAATTGTATGTTGACAATAATTCTTTTGCAGTGTCACACATAGCCACGCATTCCGCATCTCTGGTAGCTAATTTCACATACGTTTGTTTATGTGTACGCCAGTTTACAGCATCACCATAGAGCTGAATCAAAAATCCACCAGTAGTTATGGAATTCTTGCAATCAGCAAAGCTAGCATCACTATAGCCAGTCAACTCATCAGATTCACCTTTATATACAAGACACAGATTTCTCGTACCTTTCAAGTAAGGAAAAACTCTTTTTATTATAGCCCAATCACTCTCCTTAGGGTCTATTTAGTGTCTACTCAGAACATTTACAATGTAAGAGATATCTGGCCTTGTCGCACCTGCTGAATAGAGTAAGCTCCCCACGGCTTCTCTGTATGGGACATTCTGCAAATTCTGAGTTTTGTTTAACATGTCTTTGTTTGGCTCGGTTTCTCTTAATTTTCGTTCGCGGTTTGCGACTTGAGATGTAACCATAGGTGTACACTTTGGATGTGAGTCTTCAAAACCAAATCTCGCCAAGATTTTATCAATATATTTTTCCTGACTTAATTTTATGGTTTTGTTTGCTCTGTCACGCCTTATACTAATTCCCAGGAATTATTTGGGCTCGCCTAGCACTGTGATTTCAAAGACTTTCCTCAGTTTATCTAGCACAGTGCACACCAAGGATAACCTAGAAACCGGAGCATACGTCTCTTTCAATTCATAAGTATTTTTACCCAAGAAGCCTCTCACCACTAAACGCGCCTTAAATTTAATTTATTTTTCAGCTCCAATTTTCTTTTTAAATATCCATCTCGTATCTACTGGGGAGACAACCTTGCCTTTCTGCGTAAATTTGGGCCTGTTAACTATTTTCCACACCTTATTTTTAGCCATTGAGTTGAGTTCATCTTCTACAGCATGTTCCCACAGGACCTTGTCCTTTAAAGACATTGCTTCTCTAAAATTCGACGGATCTGAATTTATGCTACACAGCAAAGCATAGTAAGTTTCCTCTCGCTCCAAGTTAAAACTGTTTGTTGATTCAAAAAGGTGTTCCTTTCCATTACAACACGCAAAAAGAACGTTCGATTTCCATGTTTTATCCACTGACAGATTCTCAAAGCTATTGTCCGCTACAGTCTTATCTAATTCTACGGACTCACCGTTATCTTTAATTTGATTCGTGACTTTCTTAGGTCTACCTCGTTTACGCACCGTTACTCCCTTCATTTTTGGGAATTCTTTATCCTTTTGCACAGTTTCTTTGAATTCTACAAACCATTTTGATCTGTCTATTATATCGGTGAATGGGGGCATATTTGTTATTGAATTTTTTTCATACTTATCTCCATACACCAATTTTTCGTTGAAGTGCACATTTCTATTTTCATAAATTTTTCCATCTTCAGGCCTTATGAATTGATATCCAGTAGGAGTGTAACCCACCAATATAACTCGCCTTCCTTTGGCTTTGAATTTGAAACCCACCTTTCTGTGAACTTTTATATATTCCAAGCAGCCAAACCTTTTTAATTGATCAATGTTGTAATGGTGGTTAGGCACGAATTTGTGCAAATGTGTGATCATACCACTGGCTGAATGAGGTGTACGATTGTTTGCGTACACAGCTGCATTCATCGCTAAGTCCCAAAGGTGTTCGGGTAGTTTTGCGTCGAACATGTAAGCTCTTATCTTTTTTTGTAATGTGAGATTAAAACGCTCGCTCTCACCGTTATGCTGGGGAGTATCGAGTGGTGCCAGCTGTAATTCCGCACCCAATTTTTGTAGAACTTCTCGAGTTTATCCGGTTGTGTATTCCGTACCTTGATCAGTTCTTAGAAAACAGACCTTAGCATCATACCTTAATAGATTCTTAGCGCTCGTAACAAACATATCGAAATAGTGTCCTGTTTATATTGTCCTGTTATATATTGGGGTCATAGGGTGTTTCAAGACATTCTCCTGAAGAGACGTTGTTACTTCATTAAAGTAATTGTCACTAATTTTTAATGTAATTTTTTTAAATAATGTTTTGCTAAAGTTATGTCTAACAGCTTCCGTTATATGACTAAGGGCTAGATTCTAAGGGTTGAAAAAATGTACTTATTTCTGAGAAAACCCGGGATCGACCAAGAGAACAGTTTTGAAATGATGAGTATGGCGGTGCTAGTTTTATGTGAAGTAAGCGCGCAAGGCAGTTTTTATAAAAAAAATGCAGAGCCTGAAATTTAGCCCGATTTTACGTCATTTTATTCTTAGGCAGGTTTTATTTTTTTAAATATAAAACCCATCAAATCAGAAAGCATTTTTTTATTAATGGTGCAGAACGAGGTGAATGAAACATGATCTGACATTCGCAAACAGTGTACTTTGATAATATATTATTTAATCATTATTATTTAAGAGAGGCTGCGGACTCAACGTCCCTGCAATCAATTGTAAAAATGTAAACACTGCAGAAAAAATCAAGAACCGATATAAATGAATATCACACATCTCGTCACTCTTGGTTTCGTATCAGTTTGAATTTTGAGCAAGTTTTCAGTCGAGAACGTAACGTTGAAAACACACTGATCGCCGAGTTTTACGTGCCGCATCATCTTGACGTTGCAAATCTAAAAGAAGAACATAAAACACTATATCCATCATGTTCTTTTCATGCAATTCACTCTCGACGCATGTTGGAAATATTGAAAAACAGTTTAAACTCATTATAACATGTTTAAATTCAAAACGCCACAAGCATGACACTAAACGACACTCGCTCGTCCCTCCGAAAATTATCTCGAGGTTCGGTCAGTTCGGGTACGTTCGGTCAGTTTGGGTACGTTCAGTCCACATCGTGCTCTCTAGCTAGACTCGAACTACATCCATTAAGAAATATAAGCTAGGACCAGGTTGGGGGCCGCCGACCTCGCCCAAGTGTGGGAGCGGAAGTTACCTGGCGATTTCTGCACGGCTGGGGTTCTAAATCGGTTATTCCGGTCATATGAAGAAACTTTAAATGTAACTAAATTTTCAAACCTTGAAGTATGTTCAATAATCATAAATCATTAGCCCATTTAAATGAAAAATTAAATTTTCAAGACATGAAATTATGAAAAACTGTTGTGTTACTGGATGATATACAAACTCGGGGACATTTAAGAAGTGATTATAACTCTGAAAATATAACTGAAGAAGAGGAAAAAAATATATATATTGAAATACATATATATATATATATATATATATATATGCCTCAAAGCCGCATTCAGGGCGTAACATCAGTAAAGGAGTCTCTCCGAAGCAAATACAAGCATCTTCTCCGACAGATTTGATCTTCCAATCTGTCAGCGTTGAACAAGATATCTGCGACTAACATGCTTGCTGTCCCGGTTCTACTCTACTCGTTTGGGGTGGTTCAATGGACGAAGAACGAACTT
>CAKNWW010315064.1:0-22776 GCA_932074435.1 Andricus kollari | reverse complement strand
GGAGACAAAAAATTTTTCATGCTTCATATAGCATTATCGATTATTTCTGAAATTTTTTTTTCTTGAACCGTAAGAACTGTTTTCTTGGATATACAAGAAAATTTAGTTGAATCAAACTAATTCTGGTTAAATTAAACAAAATATTTGAAGGAAACAACATTTTTTTTAATCAGCCAAATACTCTATCTAAGAAAAGAGTTGGTCAAACCAAGCCAACAATTCATTTTGGTCGACCAAATACTTTGTTCTCCATATATTAACCATATTCTATGGTTGAACCAATACAATTTTTTTTAATTCAACTAAATCGTTTTCTGAGTGAACATTTAGTATCTTGGAAGGTTTAAAAATTTAATCAAAACATTGAAATGATTAGTCTTGTGAAAATATTTTTAACAGCAAATATTTATCTGAAGTTTTTAACGTTCCAATAAAACAAACGTATTTGTCACAATTTCTATTTGTTATGAAATGATATTACACTAACAAGCAAAAATTGCATTCATATAAAAAAACCCTCATGTGAAAATCTTTTTGGCATTCTTTTGTGTCTAGTAATAATTGTAAAATCATAAATTTTCTAAGAGGATAATTTTAATAATAGAGTTAGACATTTTTTTCTATTAAGTAGGACGAAAATACAACAATTCTGTTATCTAAGACCAAGATGGTAACATTTAAACAATTATTTATGCAATTAAAAATTCCGAACGTTGAAATGAACTTTTTCAAATAACTTTAATTAACATCTTTCTGACTACACCTTTGTTTCAGAAATAATTTCACTATAAAATACTATTAATTAAAAAAGTTCATTTGAACGTTCGGAATTTTCAACTGTTTGAATGTTACCATTTTGGTCTTAGGTAACAGAATTGTTTTATTTTTGTCCTACTTTATAAAAAATTTTTTTCAATTATATTATCAAAATTATCCCATTAGATAATTTATTAATTTGAGAACCATTTTTAGACACAAAAGAATGCAAAAAGAGATTTTCATATGAGGATAAAGGAATCAAAATTAGAATAAACGTATAGTGATAAACAATACATCTTATACGGGGAAAAATCTTCCATGTTACAAAATTTGATTTAAATTGTTCAAAAATATATGTATTTTTAAGAGGTTTAACTGGTTTTTATGTTTATAAAGCTTACTCTTTTTTTAAAATTTGGAATTACTGCCGCTCGGGACGATGTTGGCTTCATAGGCCGCGGCAGCAACTCAGGCCAGAATGTAAGGATGAGAGACGTGATGTCACATTCCCGGCGCCGAGATAGTCGACGGAGGCGGAGGTACACTCGACGTGGTAACACTTGCATGATGATAAGAAGTACTCTGATAATAGTCTTGATGATGATTGATCAGATTATGCATCACTCAAAAAAAAATTCTAGTTGAACCAACCAGAATTCTGGTTAATCCAACTAGAATAGAAGTTTAAATATGCCCTTACAATCAATTCTGGTTAAAAGTATGAGAATTTTCTGGTTAATGTTACCAGAAATTCGGGTAAATTTAACTAGAATTTTTGAACCCGAAATCTTTACTAGACAGTTTTCTAGTAGGTTAAGAATACAAAGTTCTGGTTAACATAATCAGATATTCTGGTAAACTCTTTGAAATTACATGGACTGCATCCCAAAGAAAGTAACCTAACAAAAGTTTCCAATAACAGAGTGCCGCAACTATGTTCCGCTTCGCTGAAACTTCATCTCTCTATAATCTATATGTGGATATATTAATAAATGGCGATAGATACAAGACTCAAAGCAAATGCAGTATATCGTTGATGCATTCTGTTTCTGAAACTATTCGTTCAGACTATTTTGTTTGGTATTTTACATAATATGCACTTAGATCATTTGGTCAGTAACAAAATTCTCGAACATTCACTTTGTTTATTTGTTGCCTACAAGGTTAATATTTGCGAGAATATTTTTCAAAGACACCCAAAAATATTGGCTATTTTTGGAAGTATCCCTGTACCACTGGTGTTTAGAGAGATAACGCGCATTTTTTTTATAACACAACTAAATTCACGGTTCACTACAATTATTTATACTTAGGAAAATAAAATTAAAAAATCACGACTGTTCGAAAATTGGACATTTACTACAAAGCGTCACTTGACGCGTCCAGCAACACAACATGAGACAAAGGACATCTTTCTGGAAACTGACACAAGATCGCGACACTTCTTACCAGAAATATTAACCAGAATAGTTTTAATCAGAAAAAGTCAACCAGAGTTAATTAACTAGAATTTTCTATTCATATTAGCTATAATTTCGCATTAAAATAACTAGAAATTTTTTAACCAGAAGCGTCTAGTAACTTTAACTATAACTTTTTTTTGTGTGATAGAATTTGGATTCGAACCAAGCATTCCTGTGGAGTAATTCGCATAACTTTGATGAAGCACATACATCTTCAACTCTGGTGGTTTCATGTTCTGGGAATCTGGTGAATTACCAATCGAAGCACTAGGAAATAGCCTCGTGATACTGAAGGGATGATTCGCAGCCGCATAAGGAGGTTCTTGTTTTAAACTTCCCAGCATCCCGTGGTGAAGGCCACTAGGGTCGCTCAGAAGATGCAGATGTAAACTCCTCCCAACCATGACAGCGAGGTCATCATGAGTTGCACCAAGATTTAAACCCAACAAACCTCCAATATCGGTTGTGACACTTTTCAAACTCGCTTAGTGTTGATTCAGACCACCGGAGTGATAATGGCGATGTGAAGAAACTAGGGAATCTAGGTCTTTGTCGGCTTGGGGTTGACCATTTAGTAGCATCCATCTTCAAACATGTTCCCACTTTCAGGATCCAGAGTCCAGAAAGATCCCTTACCGGACTTGTCTGGAGTCCTTGGTACTTTAACGAAACATTCGTTAAAATTTAGTGAATGCCTGATGGAATTCTGCCAGCGTTGTTGGTTTTGTCTGTAGAAGGGAAAGAGGTCCATGATGAAATGGTAGATTTTGGATAGGGTTATCATGTTATTAGGTGAATTTTGTACTGTCATTGTAGTTGGGCGGATGTAGGAATATGGTGGTTTCGCATGGGTGTAACTTCTTCCGTAAGATTTATCGGTTCTCGCTCGTTGAAGGACCGAATGTGGTGAATCTGGTTCAGCTAAGGAGAGAAAGTCTCTTGTGGCAACTACCGCCACTACTTAGGGCATGAGATCCGTAGCCAACGGCACTCATGCACGCACCTCCGCCACTCATTCCAGCAGCACCGTAGCCACCCATGGTTGCCATTCCGATTGCTGGGCTCATCGTGCTAATGTTGAAGGCCCCAGGACTCTGGGGGCTGCAATTGGATCCGACTCCCAAAGGCATTCCCATGGAGACACACCTCGAGGAATTGATGGAGCTGTAGGTCAGCCCCATGCTGCCCATATTTGACATAGCCGCGCTTGTCATGGTGCCGAGGCTGCCGGCCTGGCTGTACAGCTTCTGCGACTGTAACATGATCATAGAGTTAATCGGGGATGGCAAAATTCTGTCGTTTTCAAACTGGAACAATACACGCTGCCGGCGGGGTGACTGGGAACAGGAATCTTTGACACAGCAAACACCACCGCACTCAAATCCGTCTCCCGGGAACAAGTTTCTGATGGCATTATAGAAGCACTATTTCAGAAGAAAAGTCTGATAACAGAAAATCAGTGACACTATTTCACTTGGTTTAACGCGATTCGGAATTTTCAAAAGATATCGGAATATTTCGGCCAGATCGCAGCAAGTAAAACACAAACATTCACGAAAAAACTGTCCACGCACAAACTATACGCGGCTCTTACCGAACAATGTCTGCAACACACGGTATTCAATGAAGTTCCGATAGGGGAAATTTTTGTCCCAGAACAACAAGACGCTATGTAACAATACACGTTGAACGCTCTGGTTTATTTGTGGGTCTATTTAAACGGACGCTACCACTCACTCGTTCCCCTCTCTGGGTACAATGTATACATTGTTCCCCGAGAGAAGGTCCAGGCGGGCGACCAATTTCGGTTCCATTTGCGCAACCTGTTATAAAATTTGTCTAAGAGGGCGGGGTTTCTTGAAATGTTTTAGCCAATCTGGATTTAACTCCTTCAAGTTCTTAAAAAACTCTTTTGCACATTGATTTACAACAGTAGTCAGCAGTTGACGTACTTTCAATTATGTTAGAGCTAAAAACACAATTGGTCCATAACACTTTTCACGACAACGGCATGAACATGTGCATGGTAGCGATCAAGGTTTGTATGTTTGGCACACATTAACGATCTCTTGGAGGTTGTTTCTCCCACCTTTGCTCTCCAAACACATAATGTGATACCACTGATACCACCAAATATGTGTAAAAAGAGAAACCAAGAAACTACCACAAAATAGTTTACTCTGATATTCTTGAACTACCAAGTTTTGTTCAAAGATCCCCCTCTTTAATGGCCGTCACTGTCTAGGTGCTGGTCACCTCTTATTCTTCAGATCCCAGCCAATTGCATAAGGTAATATTTCTGGCTTTGCTACGGCTTCCAGGAGAGTTGGATCAGGGTAACAGTGACGTAACGCAGGCCTGACCAGATAGGGGAAAAATTGCTCATTTGCCAGATGGGAACTGGTGGTGGAACTCGATATGTGCCTTGGTGGAAAGTGGGAGGCCATGAGTCTGAACATGTGTCACCTATGATGCCGGAGGGGTTGCCTATCACGCTGGGAGCTGATAAAATTTCAAAGAAAGCTCTCGAACCTGATTTTTGATTTAATTTTTTTAATTTGTTTATAAATAAATATTACGAAAAAAATTGAATTTTTTCTATTTGACGTTCCCGGCGCTCGCCAATAATAGGAAAATTGTTATAATTGCCAGCAATTCGTATATTCACATTAGATAAAGATATTTTATCATAATACAATAAAAGAAACAAAAATTGAGAAAAAAATTATTTGTGGAAAATGTGTTTTTCTGTAATTTTAAAAAATCTTACGTTTTTTAAAAGTTATATCGCAAGAAATTTAAATGGAAACAATATTATAATGAAGAAAATTTCTCTTAAGATTATTCTTGTTAATGATATAATTAAATTTAATAAGCAAAGGTATTATTCAGACATTATTCAGGACTATATAGATATTACTCGTTAATATCTTAGCGATTTAACTATATGTGACAGAAATCTAGGTATTAAAATATAACATCCATAGATATTAAAAAGAAGATTTTACCTGACAATATCCAAGATATTAAAGGGCAAAATTTAAGGTATTCAAAAAATATTCTTCAATTATGCAAAAATTACCTGTAAATCATGCCAATTTCTATAAAATCCAAAAGGATTTTACATCGCAGTCCTCTGTTTTTGATGTCCGAATCCTCGAGAATTATTGATAATAATATGCTGTTCAAGGCTTACATAATAAGTGATCCCTGTAGCGCGCAGTCCTCATTTTCTTGAGAAAATTATGATATGCATATCCGAAAACACTTAATTAATTTTCCGTCAAAATTTGCAACGCAATATGTATCCGAAAAACCACAACACACTCGACGATTGCTCCAGTTACGGACAAAGCGGGGTTAAAATCTGGTGTCGCCACGCCACACGTCAACGACATTGCTCCGGTGAAATTGCGCTTTTTTAGTATCTTAGATATTAACAGTTAATATGCCACATGCTATTCATTCAATATAAACAGAAATTGGCCTTTAATATCTTGTTTATTGAATATTATACATAATAAAATTTCGAATCGAAAAATAAAAAAAATTCCCGATTCTTTACAACTCTTCCAGACTTTATTAATAAGGTAAGTATTTATAACGCTACGTTTTGACAGCGGACCCCAAGCCTCATCAGGTGATTATCTAGTTGTTAGTCACAATTTGGAGTCGAAGGGGATTAAACACATTTAGGATGCGAAATTAGTCAATATTTGTAATAATTCGATCATCAATAGTGGAACTTAATTTGGAGATTAAAATGAGTTTCAATAGCATTATATGCTTAAGATTTCAAGTTATGGTCTTTCTGATTGTTTATATTGTTTTTTATTTTTTAAAGTTGTAATATTGAAAATTTAAAAAACAGTACAATGAAGTTCCAACACTGACAATCTAATTTTTATAAATATTGACTAATTTCGCATCCTACATGTTTTTAATCCTCTTCGACTACAAAAATTTAACTAACAACTAGACAATCGCCTGATATGGATAGCGGTCCGCTATTGAAACGCAGCGTTATAAATACTAACCTTAGTAATAAAGTCTGGAAGAGTCGTAAAGAATTGGAATTTATTTTTATTTTTCGATTCGAAATTTTATGTATTACTTCCCGGAAGTAATTCGTGCAAGATTTCAGAATTACAGAGTCTCTCATTCACAATTTATATAAATTGTTAAGAATAACACCATTTGAAATTGTAAACGATTAAATATTGTACATTTTAATTTACAGTATTTATAATCAATATCCTATACTTTAAATGCGTTGTCTATGCCTTGATTTGTGCAAATAATATTATAAATACTTCGTAAACAATCGAATTTACGAGGTCAATGAATTTCTCAAGTAATTCTTTACTCGCTTTAATACTGAAAAAGATCGCTCTCCTGATGTATTGTTGGATAAAATGCACAGATAAATGCAAAGTGCTATTTCCAGATTAGGATAGATCATTAAATGTTTCTTAATAACACAGGACCACAAAATCTACACCCTTGTAACACGGACCAGACTAGGTGGGTCTTATATTTTCGGGGTCGCTGAATTTCAATCCGTTGTTCGGATCAGGATCAAGGTCATTTGAAGGAGAACTTCGTTAATTCGAGAGATATCTTTTTGACATCAGATTCTGAAAAAGCGACAATTTTTACGTTCGGATATATTTTTACCCACGGGATTGAGTGACCTCTAGAGGTCACATGAAGGTCAAAAGCATTCTTTAGAATTTTTGAACGTAGTAACTTGTCATGGTAACTTGTCACGATCAAGTTCATTTGAAGATAAACTTTCTTAATTCGTAAAATATCATCCTTTTAACCTCAGATTCTGAAAGAGCAGAAACTTTTACTTCAGGACACATCCGAACGTAAAATTTCCCGTTCTTTTAAAATCAGAGGTCAAAAAGATGATATCTCTCGAATTAACGAAGTTGACCTTCAAATGAACTTGATCCTGACTTGTAGGGGTCATAGGGTCACGGATTAGTGATCAACGCATCTGAAAACGTATATTCAACTTGGTTTGGTCGAAGGCCTTTTTTATTTCATTTTGTGGCCCTGTGTAATGATCTGTAGAATCATACTCGCCGAATAATCATTCAATTTTATAACCTGAAGGTAAGACTTAGAATAGATACACTCTTCGGCTAATTCCTTACCTAAACAGTTACTACAAATTATAACTATTGGGTTTATAACTTAATTCGTGCGGTTTTTTCAAACTTATAATGTTATATAATAATAATTGTTATACCATAGTATTATTCGAAGTATTGCCCATCTGAAGCTATCACTTTTGCCCATCTTTCTGGCAATTTGTGGATTCCATCCCAACAGTACTGCGCCGGCTTGGCGGCCAAAAATGAATCAAGCCAATTTTTGATACCCTGTTCTGATGTGAACCGTATTCCAGTGAGGGCGTTCTGCATCGACCGGAACAAATGGTAGTCCGAAGGGGCTAGGTCTGGGCTATAAGGCGGGTGGGGTAAAATTTCCCATCCACTGTTTTCCAAATAGTTCTTAACCGAAATAGCAACATGGGGCCGAGCGTTGTCATGATGGAAAATTATTGCCTCGTGTCTGGTCGCATATTCTGGGCGCTTTTCAACTATTGCTCTCTTCAAACGGATTAATTGTGTTCGGTGGCGTTCTCCATTTATGGTTTCACCCGGTTTTATAGCTGCTCATAATAAAGCAGACCCTTCTGATCTCACCAAATACAGAGAATTACCTTCGCCCCATGGACATTACACTTTGCCGTTGATTTGGCTAGTTGGCCGGGTTGCACATATGATTTTTTGCGCTTCGGGTTGGCGTAACCGATCCAAAATTAATCCGATGCAAAAAGGACTTCGTCTTGTGGAGTTCCAGTAGCATTTCGGACATGCAAAACCGCCTTTCAACGTCTCTCGGCTTGAGTTCATGTGGAACCCAATTTCCTTGCTTTTCAATGTATCCGGCTGCTTTTAAACGTTTCGAAATGGCTGTTTGAGTGACTCCCAAAGATTCTGCGAGATCTTCTTGTGTTTGGCAACAATCTTCATCGAGTAATGCTTCCAGTTCTTCATCTTCAAACTTTTTTGGCTGCCAAGGACGTTCTTCGTCTTCCAAGCTAAAATCACCACTTTTAAATCGAGCAAACCACTTTTGGCACGTTCGCTCAGCTAGAGCATGTTCACCATACACTTCCACCAAAATACGATGACTTTCGGTATCAGTTTTCATCATATGAAAATAATGAAGGAGAACTCCCCGCAAAAACACTTTGGCAGGCACAAAGTTCGACACATTTAAGTGAACAAAAATTATAGCTGTTTACGCTTTAAATGAATGACATATAATGAAAAAGATGCACAACGACAGTAGCTTTCCAACGCATGTCGGATGTTTGGAACGATGGAATAATAATGAAGTTACGCCATCTCTTAGCAAACCGCACGAATTAAGTTATAGACCCAGTAGTTATAAAGCGAAAACGACTGTCGATTTCTTTGTTGACATTATTTCGTCTCAGAAAGTTTCAAGCTTTGGTACTTATTTTAAAAATTCTTCATTATTTAGACTTTTTTCTTTTGCACGTTTTCGTTTCTGTGCTCCACTTTTATGTACACTAGAACTAGACTAGACTAGATAGTATGTATAGTCTTTTTGGGAATCTGGAACTGATTCCCGATATTATAATTTTGACATTCAATTGACGCTTTTTTTTAAAAGAAAAAGTTACAAAAGTCTGAGGGGCCCACTAGGCCCCTAATTCCCCATAGCACAATTTTGAAATTTAATTGACGCTTTTTTGTTAAAGCAGAAGTTACAAAAGCCTAAAGGGCCCACTGAACTCCTAATTCCTGATGGAACAATTTTGTATTTGTACTTATTCATGCAAAGTTCCTAGGGCTAGATAGCCCTATAAGGAACAGGTGATACATATTACAATTAAAAAGTCACGGTGATCGATATAACGATTGAAACAAAAATATGTATTTAACAGAAGTGAAGAAATAAACTAATATACACATAATTAGAAGTGGTCTGATACCAATAATACTGTAAGTGTAGATACGCAAATATACATGCTTAAGAGTAAACACATTCATGTGCTCGCTTATATATGTTTTAAACGCAAGGATTTAAGTGTTACCAATGTGTAATTTCAAGGGTAGGATTTGAAGTATTAAATAGTAACCAAAAAGGAGTTTTCTAAAGCGAAAATGTGAAGGTGCATTCCTAATGCTTATAGGTAGTTTATTTCAAAGACGAGCACCACGAATAACAAAAGACCTTTGTATTTTACACGTGCGGTGTGGCTGAATTTTTAGTACTGTTTTCCTTTCACGGAGTTTGGAATGTGTTGATTGATCTTTGTCAATAAAATGAAAGAGATTAAGAAGATAGTGCGGAGCCTTATTACTAAATAGGCTATAAAGCAGGTTACCCATAAAAAATTGCCTTATTCTGGCAACGTTAAGAAGTCCTGCTCTTTCTCTATACTGGGTAATATGTTCGCTTTTTGGGATATTATGGATGAACCGAATGCAAGCATTAAGCGCACCTGCAAGCGTCGCATTCAGTTCATCAGTAATATCGTCATATACAACACAGCCGTAGTCAAAGAAAGGGAAGATGAGGCTTTTAATTAGGAGGATACGCGCTGGAGTAGGAAGTGATTCTTTATTCCTGTTAAGCTGTTGGAGAACTCTAAAAGTTTTGCTCGAGATATCGGCAGCTTGTTCATTCCACGTCAAAAAGCGATTCAGAATATAGCCTAAATCTTTCACAGAATCCACAAAAGGGATGAGACGCCCATCGATCCAGAGAGGAGGCAAGGTTGCAATTTTTGAAAATGTAGGAGAGGAAGAAGGTCCTATGATTATAGCCTTAGTTTTAGCAGGGTTAAGAGTGCGACCGTTTGTCAAGGCCCACTGCACCACCAAATCAATATCCTCATGTACCTTTTGAAGTGAGCTCTTAAGAGTGGCAATAGGCCCGGAAAGGTAAAGCTTAAAGTCGTCAGCATATTTGTGATAGTTGCAATAAGGAAGTTTGCTACCAAGCTCAGAGGTTTAAATATTAAATAGAGTGGGTGCAAGCGTGAATCCCTGAGGGACACCGCTCTTGACCTCCCCACAGTCAGAACGCCCGCCATTACTGATTTGTACTCTTTTAGAACGATTACTAAGGTAAGATTCAAACTATTTAACAGCCATATTTGAGAGGTGAAATGATTTGAGCCTAGTCAATAGTAAATTATGGTTAACTATATCAAATGCCTTAGAAAAGTCAAAAAGGACAACAACAGTTATGCCTGGCACGAAACCCAGATTGCATTGGGTCCATTAAATTGTTATTTTCAATATGTGCAGTAAGTTTCTGATGGACAATGCGTTCGGAAGTTTTAGACAAGGAACAGAGGATGGATATTGGGCGGAAATCTTTGGGGGAGGTAGGGTTAGATATTTTAGGAACAGGGCGAATAATCGCCTCTTTCCAGGGTTTTTTTTAAAAGAAGAAGTTACAAAAGTCTACAGGGCCCAATAGGCTGCTTAACTTCCTAAGCTGTTTCTCTATCTTCTCATCATCCAACTCCTCTATCTCTGCCTCCCGTGTTTCTCTACTTCGACCATCCCTCTTACTTAAATCTGAGCCCTGAAATGATTCTCTAAAAGACTCCCTACACTCCTCGTGTCCCACATCTCCCTCTGTCTTAACATTTCCAACCATCTTCACCTTCTTTTTCATCTTTTTACATTTCCTATCCCACCACGACTTCACCATTCACATATCTGTTCCCCTTCAAAGCATAACTTCCCTAACTGCTCCTTATACCTCTCTATCGCGTCCCTGGTCCAGCACACCATCTCCCCCGTCGACCCTTTTCCCCCCTTGCCTTCCGCCGCTCTCACCCTTTATCCACAACCCTAATGGCCGATGATTCGATTCTACCCTTCCTTCTACTGCGAATCTTTCCATCTCCTCCGATCCTTGAATATTCATGACTACATAGTCTATCACCGATACCCCCACCTTACTGACATACATGTATTCTCCCTCTTCGTCCCCAGTTGCCATAGGATTTGCCTCTATCCTCCATCCAGTCCCTTAGAATCTCCCCCTCCTTATTTATTATCTTATTCTTCGATTTCCTTTCGAAGCTCTCCCCTTCCGTCTACAGGCTCCCTGCCCTCCCCATCCTTGCATTAAAGTCCCCGCCCAGTACCACCATACCATCCCATCCTTATTGCACACTGGCACAAACTTACACGTTACCCCTCCTATCTTCACCTCTCCCATTTGCACTCCCTCCCCCTCTCCCTCCTCATGAACTATTTTCTTTAATCTTTCTCTAGCATCCGTTATAGCTCCCCCACTAACTCTTCTTTTCTTCTTCAATCCGACCGCCTCCTGGTGTCTCCACCTACACCCCCTTGGAAGCTTTGGCTCTATTCTATCCTTCTATCTTTCTTTCTATCCACGTCTCTACCAGTCCCACAAAATAAAACTCTTGGATATACCTCCAGAACTCCTCATCCTTCTTCTTTATCCCTGCTACGTTCCAGTACAGCACCTTCACTACTCCTCTACCCTGCATTACTCCCATCCATCTACTGCCTACAAAACAAATTGCCCTGCACCTCCTTCAACACCTATTTATCCTCGTCCCACACCCACATTTTCTCGTCTATTCTTATTTTCTGATATCCTACCTTTGCCAGTCTCCCTTCACTCCTCTCTCTCCTAGCCCTGTCGTACAGCATTCTCTGGGCATCTCTTTCCTTTCTCGTCAAATTGTGATCGATGAAAACTCCCTTATGCTCTACCCTATTCTTATTTTGTATTACCGACAACTTTGCTTACCAGATCTCCAAATCCACAACCGTCACTCCCCCCCCCCCCCCGGCGGTCGGGGGGGAGGGGAGCCGTTTAACCCACCCTATGCTCTATAGCAGCGCTTCCACACCCCTCTTTCTTCACCGCTCTTTAGCTTCAACCTTCTTATCGCAATATTATTACTCCTGTCTGCCTCCTGTCTTCTCTCCATTCTCATCTCCATTGCCTTTATCCTTTCCCTATCCGCCCTCTCCTCCTTTTCATTCCTACACTCTCCCATTTTTCCTTCTATCATATTCTCTACCCTCTCCCAAATACCTTTAATCTCGCCCCCCCCCCCCGTCAACTACTTTCATTTCCGCCCTGCCCTCCACCTTTTCAAGCTTTATCTCCGTCCTTTCATTCACCCCCTAATCTCCTCTTCCATCTGCTTTATTTAAACGTCTTTTTCCTTCCTACCACCTCTCTAACCCTTCTACTCTCTCCCTCAGCTCTTTCATCTCCTTTTCCCATTTCTCATCTCAGATTCCCCAGTCCTCCCTCATGCCTTCCATCTGCTCCTTAGTTCCCCTTACGTCCTCCCTGAGCCCCCTGATCTCGCCTAATAGCACCCCGTGAGCCTCCTTCGCCGACTTTCCCTCCATTTTTTGGGGGGTTGACCAACGTGTCCTCCCGCTTTTTTTTTAACGGACACTCTACCTCGCTTTTCTCTGGACTCTCTTGGCTGTCACTCTTCCTCTACAAGAGGCAGAGACGCGCCGCTCGAAACCCGACCACGTACTGTTGTCCGTTGTGGCATGTGGAAAATTTCCTCCACGTCAACTTCACTACCAGCACTCTCACTGCCCACCCCCCGCTCTAGCGTCGGTAACTGGGACCTCTCCATGCAGTTCCCTCCGCAACCGACATATGTCTCTGGAGAATAGTGCCGTCTATTGCCGCCACATTTTCCCTTTATTTCCCTTTTTTTCATTTCCTCACTGCCCTTGCATACCCCTTTCTCTCCCTTGAGATCCCCCAACTCTGCGTGAACCACCCTTGACCCCTTCAAGACCCCAGACTCCTGACCACAAACTCCCCCGGCTCCTTGCCAACCTAAGCTCACTTTCTCTGACTAGCTAAATCCCACCACACACCTACGCTGAAAATTGCTTTTTAACTCCCCAATTCACTCCACACAACCCTACTCACCTCCTAGGCTTCCACCCTCATACTTCACTCACACCTTCTACACAAATTCTGTAAAATCCTCTCACCAACTAATATTAAATAAACAATTAAAAATTTCCATATTTTTTGCTTAAAATTAGATTTCACTTGTACAAATTTGTTATTATATAACAACAAGGTCTCTAGGCTCACCAACAAAATTTGTTTTACTCTCATCGAATTTCGGTCAATCTATAGCCACCTTCTTTTAGTTTCCCTGGATTCCCCGAAAATATATGTTCTACGCTCACCGAATTTCGGTGAACCTATACGCGGTCATTTACCAAAGTAAGTACATTTTCTTCATTTTATGTATGCTTTACCAAAAAAATTCACGTTCAAAGGCTTGTGGTTAAAAAACATTAGATGAAGAAATATTAAAGTGATTCCGAAGCTCAATAATAATAATGAAACTTACCTTCGACGAATGTTTTTTCAATTGATGCTTCTCAAGTCCACTCTTTCAAAACCTTGCGTACATTCATCATTGTGGCGTGTTTGATGTGAAAGCCAAATAACGTTTCTGACATTTATCATCAAATAATCCGAAATTTCACATTACTTTTTTTACACTTATTCAAAATTTCACTATGTACGTTCCACTAAAATAAAAAATAAAACACAACGCACTTGACTGCATTGCAAATAAGCAAAGACGCGGCTGGCCGGGGACGAGAAGCGACACGCAATTAAAAAGTGACAGGCGCTTAGGCACGCGCGCACGCACTATGCAAAATTTGAGATATTCAGCTCTAATATCTCAGATTTTATACTTTTAGTATAAACACATATTGCCCTTTAATATCTTGTATATTAAATAGAAGATATTAGGTATTGTGCCGTAATATCTATATATTTATTATGGTTTACCATCGAAATTTTCAATATCTACTTTTCAATATCTTTTTTCTCGGTGTACTTTTATAATTATTTTATAAATTCAATTACTTAATTAACAAATGCATTATTCGGGCATTTTTTGACGAAAAAACTAGTTTTTTCAATGTCAGTTCTTTTAATTGGGAACTCTACGATCATTTCCGCAACGTTCATACTAAGTTGAATAATATTATGTATTCTTTGAACAAATTCAATGAAAAAATTCATTATTCGGGCTTTTGCCCAAAAAAAAGCTTGCTTTGTCAATTTCAGTCTTTTTAGATTTACTTTCAGATTGCACTGAAACTTGAATTCAAGAAGTCCGGATTTACGCTGTTTCGAAAATTGATGTCCTCGGAAGTTTTTTGATGACGAATGCCGTGGGACTGAAAGAGTGACGGTGGTCTATTATGCGTGACAAACAGTATGAGGGTAGTACCCTCAGCGCGTTAGTTGCGCCAGCTGTTACCTGTTAGCATGCGTCCAAATCCAACAGAAATAGTTCACGCAGCCCTGACTGTTAACGTTTGGATTGTCTGGATTTATGTTCAAGGCCATTCCAGGTCATGTCTGAAACCTGTCTTAAATACAAGTTCCAGTGTTATTTCATTCTTTTAACAAGGCTGCAACTCCAGGATCGAGTGGAATTACCTTTTCTTCCACTTTTGTCTATGCTACACTATTTTCGGAACAGTGGAAATCAACATTTTTCGCCCATGATCTGTATGAGTAGGCTCTATGATACATTCTTGAGTGTTAAATTCTTGGATATGTTTAAAGAGTTCATTGGACACTGATGTCGAAAAAAAAACTAATTTGTCAATTTGTATATAAAAAATTATTAACATTATTTCAATAATTATTAAAATTAAATGCATTTGATTATAATATGAAGAAGAGTAATCTTAAGAGAAATTTTCTTCATCATAATATTGTTTCATCCACATTTCTTGCAATATAACTTAAAAAACGTAAAGTTAGTGAAAATAAAAGAAAACACACTTTCAACTAATAATGTGTTTATAAAATTTTGTTGTTTATTGTATCATGGTGGACTATTTTTAAGTAATGTAAATCTATAAAGAGTACGCGATTACGACAATTTTCCTATTATTGATTGTGAGTGGAAGTATATGTGAAGATGGACGCGGTAATTTGCGGGGAACGGAGAATAATAGTTTTTCCGAGGTTTCTTAAAATTGGTTGATTTTTCTGTGTTGGCAAATCATAATTTCGTGGGGCGAAATTAAACAATGCAAGTCCATTTTTTGAAAATGTTTTCATAATTGTTTTTATTTAACTATACAAAACAGGGATTCTAGTATTCTGAAAATTTAAACTTTGCTATTTTGTTTAAATTTAAACTATTCAAATTGGTTCGAATATATTCTAAATTAGTAGGAAAACTAAGTTACTTATGATCATTTAGTAAACTTCAACAATTGGCTCACTTTTGCTACAATTTCTGAAATCGAGCCCTTCTTCATGAGATCGATGTAGTTCTTTTATAGCAATGAAAATTGCAAATAACTTGAAATTGACAAATTTGTATGATGATACTGTTTCAGCTATTAAGAATTGTTAATTTGATCAATAATTTTATAAACAAATATACAACTGGCTACTTTCGAACAGATAAGGTTCATGTTTTTAAAGGAATTGACTAACAGTACTACTGCAGCTCGTCAAGATCCATGAAAGTTTACAGGGCCTTACTTTCTTGCAGATGGCTAACAACGCCTTGGTGAGGGTTTTCATTGCGTCGGGTTATCTTGAGAACTGACTAACTCTCGAGGAGTTGGACACGATGAGGGATAAATTCTCTAAAGGGATTGACGCATTATCCCGCTAGGGGCGCGCTTCCAGATTCAATGACATCTTCATCAGGTCGGGGGCCATCGTAGGGGAGGCCGCGGACATCTGCTCGTGAGACTGGATAGTGGATAAAACCCCAACGTTTAGGCTTAAAGAGGGCCTAAACTTGGAATTTAAAGCGACGCAGTTTCTGCAGAGGTACCGTAGAGCGACCGTGGTGATTCCTGATACCCCCAAGAGTCCGGCGATCGTTCTGGGCCGCCTGAGCTTTCAGACCCTGTCTCTGCGAACTGATTCATGGAAGATTTACTCCGACAGGCAGGGTTCCAAGCCTATGGGGAGAGGCAGGATTATGGTCGTCGGTCTTCCTGAATCCTCAATCAGAGCCCTTGCGCCTCTTGATTACCGACCCGGCGGTTCTAGCCAGACGTATATCTATGGTGCAGACAACGCTCGCTCTAATCCAAGAACCCTTGTTATGCAAGGAAAGGATTTGTGGCTTGTCAGGATGTGGCTCCATATATAAGGTTCCGCTCGAAAAAGCGCCAAGGGTATGCATAGCCGTCAAGGGTATGGATGTGATCTTGTTGCCTATATTCTGCTCTACAGATTTCACCGCTAATAAGATGAGACTCAGGGGCAGTAGCGGAGGAGGCTCTAATTCGGCACTGTCAGAAGAATAAAATTCCTCTGCTGTTGGGCTCTCGTATAAAGAGGAACTCAAAGGGAGGCTTGCGGAATTTCCCATAAGCTATGGCACCATTGATGAGTTAGAGCACGCCGCGGATTTTCTGCGAAGGGCTCTGACAACAACATATGAGAACAATTGCCCTACAAGCACAATTAAGTCCAGGAAGAGAGCAGAATGGTGAAATGCCCACCTGGAGAGACTCCCTAAAAAGACAAGAATGTTGTGCAATAGGGCAGATAGAACTAAACTGCCTTCGGACTGGGACATCTATAAGACGGCCCAGCTTGAATACAATAAAAATATAAGAAAGTATAAGTGGGAAGATTGGAGGGGCTACTGCGAGGAATCGAAAAACATTCCGGAAACAGCGAGTCTCCACAAGATCCTGGCGAAAAATCCGGCAACTCGCCTCGGGCTCATAAGGTCCCGGGTTTTCAACGAATCCGAACTAACCAAGAGGAGGAAGGCTGGGGCTAAGAGGTTATGGTCCTTCTGTCCTTTTAAAACACCAGGGGCGGATGGCATTTATCCAGCGCTTTTACAAAAAAACATGGATGTAGAGGTCCCTCCTCTGACGAAATTATTCAGGGAAAGTATAGCCCTTAAACACGTGCCGTCGGCATGGAAGGATGGCAGAGTGGCTTTCATACCCAAACCTGAGAGGGAGGGTTACACTGCTGCAAAAGATTTTCGACCAATTAGCCAATCAGCCAAGCAGCATGCTTTTTAGGCAGGCTGCTCGGTAGAAACTGTGATTCATGCTGTTATGGCAAAATTGGAGCAGCAGTTGGAACAAAAGGGAGAGCTGTGGACGCTTTCTTAAATATAGAGTGTGCTTTCAGCAATACTTCTCCAGAAGTCATCTGTATAGAGGCTCTGAGATGCAGCGTGCCGGACCAGCTTGTACGCTGGATAGGAAGCATGCTATGTCGGAGAAGACACGACACCAGATTGGGTGAGGGCCTAATAAGGGGAATAGCTCCACGGGAATGCCCACAGGGGGGTGTCCTGTCGCCCCATCTGTGTTGCATTGTTTTGGACCGCCTACTTCGAGCGCTAAATAAAAAGGGGTATTATACTAAGGGATATGTGGATGACTTTGTAATTCCAGTCAGGGGGGTTGATCTGCAGATGCTGAACGGCTCAAAGCACCTGGAGACCCAATGCAGGAAGTTTGTCATTACTATTTGGCTGTACAGAAGAGCCTTTGAGTTGACGTGGGGTCTAGGGCCTGAAATGCTTGCATGACTCTACTGTGCTGTCCTGAAACCCAGGCTCCTACATGCGGCCGTGGTCTGGTGGCTACGGGCTGAACTCAAAACAATGCAGGACAGGCTGCGACGATTACAAACGCTGGCGATAACCGCTAGAGCGACACACGCGATGCGCCGCCTGGCAAGAACAAATAGATGGACTCGGGGGACTAGTGACACTAGGCTCCCGAGTGATATTAGTGCATTGCCGATTCTACAGATTAGGCAACACAAAATAACAAAACGCTTCAACTTTGCCAAAGCTTTCCGCATCTGTATCCCAAGCAGGGATCTGTGGAAAGCAAATGGTAACCCGCGCCTCTAAGGGGAAATCTGGTATACATATGGTTCCAGGAGTGAGGAAGGGTCAGGAGCAGGAATTTATGACAGCAAGGGTGGGAACGGGATAGGGATACCACTTGGTCGACATGCTACTGTCTTTCAGGCGGAGGTCCTGGCTGTCCTTCGCTGTGCTGAAACACTAAGAGAAGGAAACGCTGCTGGCAGACAGATTTCGATCTGTTCCAACAGCCAAGCGACACTAACTGAAATAGGGAAACCAGAAATAACATCAGAACTGATTTGGGAATGCAAAAAGGAATTAAACCAACTTGCAGAAAGAAACAATGTGGGTCTCATACGGGTCCCTGGTCACACAAGGATCTAGGGCAACGAAAAGGCGCGGCAAGTGAATACATAGCACAAAATGGGGTATAACCACACGACAGAGTGCCCATTTTATGGAACCAGAGGAAATTACAACACGTTGCAACATGTTGCATTTTAAACTTATCTCAATGATTTTTATTTTCATCGAGACATTCGTTCAATTTGCGTTTACTTTTTCCTGTCCAGTAAATTGCAACCAACGATATAAGTGAATTTCAATACTGATTCCAATACTGACATTAAAAATAGCCCTAAACATTTAATAACTAAATTTGAAAATTAAATAAAGAACAATTTAGTCAGATTAATTCTTACAATAAAAATTCACATCAAAATTTAAATCGCTCTTTGGCGATAAAAGTGACGGATTGTGGATTCACTCAAGGGAGAGATGATTGCATATTTTAAATTAATTTAGAAAATCACTCTCATCTAAAAACAACCAGTAGGGTTCTCCTCCAATATTAAACCATAAACCAAAATTTCCTTCACACAACGAGGTCTTTATCGTACGATAAATTTCAAAGTAATTGTGAATTCTTTTCCGGTTCCATCTTTATTAAAAAATGAAGGAAAAATTTCCCATTCGAATTTCAATAGTTAGTGCAACCATGCAACGAGGTCGTTATCGTGAGATAAAGTGTAAAGTAAGATAAAGTGAAAAAATAAATGTAAACCCCAAAAACTTACGTCTAATTACACAGGACCACAAAATATAAACCCTTGCAACACGGACCAGACTGGGTGGGTCTTATATTTTTAGGGTCGCTGAATTCAAATACGTTGTCCGTTTGGTCCCATCAGGTCAGGGTCAAGGTCAATTCAAGGTCAAAACTACAAAATGCATCGCTTACTAAATAAGTCAGGATACCTATGGGTTTGCGGCGTCGCTGAATTCTAATCCGTGATTCTTTTGGCATCATCAGGTCTAGGTCAGGGTCAGTTCAAGGTCAAACTTACAGAATTCATGGCTAACCAATTAAGTCAGGGTACCTAAAAGTTGCGGGGTAGCTGAATTCAAATCCGTTGTCCTTTTGGCCTCATCAGGTCAGGGTCAAGGTCAATTCAAGGTCAAACCAAACGGACAACGGATTTGAATTCAGCGACCCCGAAAACCTATACGTGCCCTGACTTATTTGGTTAGCGATAAATTTTGTAGGTTTGAAATTGAATTGACCTTGACCCTGACCTGATGGGACCAAACGGTCAACGGATTTGAATTCAGCGACCCTGAAAACCTATACGTACCCTGCCTTAATTGGCTAGCGATGAACTTTGTTAGTTTGACCTTGAACTGACCTTGACAACGGATTCGAGTTCAGCGAGCCCGAAAACCTATAGGTACCCTGACTTATTCGGTTAGCGATGAATTTTGTAGGTTTGAACTTGAATTGACCTTGACCCTGAATTTTGTGAGTTTGGCCTTGAACTGACCTTGACCCTGACCTGATGGGACCAAACGGACAACGGATTCGAATTCAGCGACCCCAAAAATATAAGACTCACCTAATCTGGTCCGTGTTGCAAGGGTTTAGATTTTGTGGACCTGTGTTATTCGAATTCTGACGAATTCGGATAATTTAGTGGGCGGAAGTTTTGATTGTACTCGTAACAGGAGAATCCTTTGAGAGTGGCGTTCGTTGAATGGCGCTTATTCCAATTCAAATTTCAGACTCCATTGACCGGTAGATCATGGAGACGAAAAGAGACTTCTTCCTCGCAGAGGGTCGAGTAGGAAGTCCTCTGGTACTGATGCCAAATGATCGAATGATTTCGTGAATCATCCCTTCGTTCCACCTGCTTGTCCACTTTTGAGTCAGAGGTGTATCAATATAAATATTCGGCCGTAGCTTTATGATATAATTCTAAATATGATAGTAGAACGGACCGTCTCAGGCTCCTCACCCGTCTTATAACTATCTAACTATCAATTGTAATATACATAATTAGGTAATTTTTTGGCAAAACTTTGTGTTTCAACAGATTTGAATATAAATAATTGAACAATATCAGTTTGTCACTTTATTTCCAATGGAAAACAATTTCTTCAAATTCTAAATAATTTTATATACATGTTTTTTAATTTTGTAATATTTAGAAACAAATAAGGAATATGTTTATTTTTCTTCCTATAATATTCGATTCTTGAGCCGCGTCAATTACAAAATAAGTTTCGAAAATGTCTCCCGATTTTAAACTGACAAAGGAAAACAATTGTTCAATTTGATAGATATTTAAACGAATTCAAGAATTGCAGACGTTCTTCATTTACTCATAATAAGTTTTAACGAATTCTCTCCTAGTAAATTAGATCGTTTTTTAGTGTTTTAAGTTTTAAAAAAATGTATGTATGTTTTTACAAAAAACTAATAATCGTGAATTTACCTATTAAAATGTATATATAAAAAATGAATATTTTCCGCTGGCTACATATTTCAATAAATAAAACAAATCTGCCCGCTCGATAACGTATGTACCCCGCGCTATGCGCTCGGTCTTTGTATTTGCCCCAAACTTGTGCGCAGGCCTTTTAAAATGAAAGGTCAAAGCATCAACAACTGTAATTTGGCGATTGTGAATTATCTGTTGTTAAAACTCCTTCGGCTGTAACGAACACATTCGCATCACGTGTCTCGTGCTTCGCATTCGATTTTATCGAAAATGCGAACTTCTATACATTATTTGCAACTTGATTATATCAAATGTATATTATATTTATTTCTGTACCTCGGTCTGGGGCATTGAAACATACGTATTTTTATTGTCTTGTTCTAACAATTTGAAAAAAGCGTATCCTATTTTTTAAAAAATGGTTATCAAACATTTTATTGCAACTTGTGTCGCTTTTCCATAATTTTAATTTATTTTTAGTGTTATTTTCCACGATTTAAAAAAATACGCCTCATAGCGCAAGGTTGTTCTAAGCAAATTTGTAAATAAATTGCTTTAATTTTTTACTACTACGGAGAGCCGTCCATGGAATTTCTGAATTTTGAAAAAAATGGCCTTGAAAATTTTGAAAAAACTCTAACTTTTTGAATTTCTATCCAAAATAACTGGGTAACGAAACTGATCAAATGTTATCCGATATACAGACGACAACGACGACAGACGGACAGACACCGACGTAAAAACTATTTTTTCTGACTCAGGGTGCCTAAAAACGTCGACATATCATTGAATCCACGAAAATTAATTTTTCACATAAAATCAATACCTTCTCATTATGATGAGAATGTAATAATTCATTATTTTTTGTGCGAACAACATTTGAATTTTCGATTTTTTAGGAAAACTCAAAAAGTTGTAATGATAATCTTGTAGAGCTATCTAAAAGTAACGTTTTTTTTCTCTTGATTTTTCTTCATATCGTGCGGTTTTCGGCTTAAAATGTTAATTTTCGTTTGTTTTTTTGGATTTTGAAAATGCTATAACTCTGGTAATTTCCTTTTTATCCAAAAATGTCATCAGGATAAATGTTTTTTTTTTGTTTAATACTAATAACCGTTCATAGAATTTTCAAATCTTGAAAAAAGTCGTCTAACAAATTTTCGAAATGTGGTCTTTTTTTTAATTTTTATCCAAAATAGCTGGTTAACGAACTTGTTCTATCTTTTTAGGCCTTCGAAAAGTGTGTTAAAGCACAATCCAATCTGATCAATCTTTCGAAAGTTATCGTGCCTACACAATACTACAGACTACAGATTACAGACAGGCGGACAGATAGACAGACACATGAAAACCGACTAAGTCAAATTTTACATAAGACCAATACCTTCTCATTAGGATGAGAATGTAAAAACAGTTTTTGAAGAACATGATTCTTCTTAAGCCTAAATTGTTCTTGGTTTTTTGCGACCCTCAGTACTAATATTAGTTTTCCGTTTTGTGGCTTGGGGGTCTGTAAATGATGAAGAAGATTTAAATTTCCATCAGACGTTTCGCCTCCATTTATGGGCCCTCTTCAGTGATTTATTCTAAAAAAAGTTTATCGGTACATTTCACTTATTCCCTAAGATAGATTTTTGTGCGTCGGCTTTTCTTTTCTTTTTTTATTTCTTTTTATAATATATGTAAATAAAAGTAATAACTGTTCTATATAACTGAAATATAATAACAATCTTCAAAACCTTAATATTCAAAGCGTGTTGTCTTTAATTAGTGTCTAACAGTAAATATGAAACATTAAGTTCTTGAGTGTTTTTAT
>CAKNWW010315062.1:0-10433 GCA_932074435.1 Andricus kollari | reverse complement strand
TATATATAAAGAATAAGAAACTTGACATAATTTGCATTTTTCTATTTTTGCATGGCGATAGAATGAATTTTCTATGTTTATTTTGGAGCATATCTCGAAAATCTATACATAAAAAAAATTTTTAATGTGATTTTCGAGTTCAGCGAGCGAAAATACATAGGGAAAAAATAGCTGCATTGAATGTACATCTTGGCCTTAAGCTAGTGTTATTGAAAATTAAGAGTTGACAAATTATTTCTCATTGAGATTTCTTGATTTTGAAATTTCCTTTTTTTATTGTCATCTTCCTTTATGAAAAACGCAAAATTCAATTACATAACTGATATGTAAATAAAAAATGGGTCAAGTAACATAATAATATATGAAAAGTGAAATTGAAATCACAATTTAAAGATGACACAAAAGTCCACTCCCGAGCTAAAGTGTTCCTGCATTTTGGAATTTGCCAACTTCCAAGTGACACTAATTTTTGGCAAAAATAAAACTTCCTTCCGGGATATGGGTGAAATGGGGGGAGAAAGTAAGTTCTCGAAAATTCACTGCGGGCTGGGTTCGAACCATCAACCTTCTCATTACGTGTGAGGATCTCTAAACAACTGAGCTACCGCAGTCAGAGCTACCGCAGGTTAGAACTCCTCACATGTAATGAGAACGTTGTTAATTCAAACCGAGGACGCAGTGAATTTTTTATAACTTACTTTCCCGCGATTTTTAATTAATTCGCGAAAAGAAAAGATAAAAACAATTTGCGATAATATAGGATCCTACCTATCAGCAATTTACCTACCTATCAGCAGATTTAATGAAAACTGAAAATCGCTGATTTAATTACATCTCCACGTTTCGAGAGCTCCTGAATCGTCATTGTCGTTGTCGTTGCCGTCGTCGTCGCCGCCACTGTCGCTGTAGTTTTCGACTGTACAATGGATAACTTTGACAATACTAATCGGATTAGATTGTGCTTTGGCACATCCCAGGTGGAAAATTCTGTAGTCCGCCGGAGTTCACTACGGGCGCAGCACTGGTCCAGTACTGGTCACCAGTACAGATAATCGGCGATTCGCTGAGTCCAGGCTGACGGCTGGTTCCACAATCGGGGCAGTACGATGCCAACAATATGAATATTTAAAAAATGAAAAAATACTCTTAAAAATTGTAAAAAATACGTTTAAAAATATGGTCCATGTGTTCTAAAATGTCTTCAGGTGTTAAAACTTTATTAATCATTGTAAAATGGTCCAAGACACCTAAAAAGCAAAACGATACGCGCAGGTTAAAAAAAATGTGTTATTAAAAAAATTGTCGCAGTTTGCGATACAATTTCTATGTTCCGCTTATACAAATTTTAAATGCTCATTAAAAATGAAATTTTATGTCATTTTAAAAAGATGTAAAATGGTCTAAAGCGCGAAAAAACGAAATATTAAACGAAGAAAAATTTTAATCAATTACAATTTTTTTTCAAATTATTTTAATTATATTTCTGTTAATAGTTCATTGATTTTACATCTATATGAAGTCGTATACTGATAAAAAAATTGATTAGAAAGGAGCGATAAAAAGTTGTTGTTTTAAATTTTTAGAGCTGTGGCTTATGAGGATAGTCTTTTCATTGACTTTCAATTCTGTAGGAATAGAGTAATGGTTAAGACTACAGACCCTTACTTAATGGCAATGTCGCCGCAAGCCTTAAAGATATAGAAACAAAACTGGAACCCGGTATCCGTTCCATGGTACGCGGAGTTCTGTTCAATTCCATCATTATTTCAAAGCCTAAACTGCCGTATTTAAATAAGCCTTTTCGATGCCGGCGTTGAAGCGTGACGGGTACTATACGCTGAAAAAATTATTGTGTCCAATCTACTTTTTTGTAGAATATTCTCAATGCAACGGCTTAAAGTTTGAGTGGATACTGCCTTATGAGGCCTCTTCCAAGATATAAACAATTTTACCGTATCTCCTCTTAGGGCTTTTTTCTGGATACGTATGTTTGCACTGCTGATGCTACGCAGACTGAAAGATTCGTTTCGAATCTGGGCAACCTTAGAGTAGGTTGTGTCTTATTGTGGTTGGACTTCTTTATTCGCGATGGAATCTTGATATCTAACATGCCGTCCTCCAGTATATTTCTGACGTCTATATTTGCTAGTGTCTGCATCCTATGACCCATAGTAAAAGCCATTAACGAGACAACTTTCAGCGATAGTTGTTCCATCGTTATATCTTCAATAGGATACCACTTGGATACTAAATCTAAGATGATCTTCGGATCCCAAGTGGAATTATACTTAGGCTGACACAGGTTAGGTCCTAGAATTAAAGACACAGCTGATCTGACCGAATTGATGGACATATAAGATGCTCCCTTATCAAATTCGCTCCTCACGAACTTCCATGCATCCGGAAATTGAGCTCCAAAGACATCTACTCCTGCCAAATGGCTAAATTGTCACCATTTCTGCAGTGCCACGTTGTATTGACGCACGGACGAGTCAGTTAGCGATACCATGGATATTTTAATCGTCTCCTGTGTCATTCCCTTTAACAAGTAAGCTTCTTTGATCAAATCCCTGCCACCAGGGAAAGCTGGGATGACAGAGGGTTTTGGTACCACAAGTATGCCTGTAGATCCTTCTTCATTAACCTTTTTCAACATTTTTGGAAATAGGACGCCAATCGGCAGTAAAAGCATCAATAGCGATATACCCAGGATCCTTTTTCCACGAAACATAAACAGAACACTTAGTATTTGCTCTGCTTGCAAATAAATCGATTTCAGGCTTTCCAAAGATCTGCACTATTTTTCGAAATGCTTCTTGGCACAATTCATACTCTGTCTCAGGTTCCAATCGGCTTGATTCAAAGTCGGCGATTTTATTTTCCTGTCATCGGATGTAGGATGCAAAAATCCAAATTCATGTTCAACAAATTGCAGTTGTAAACGATTTGACCTTTAATTTTAAAAGGTTTGAGCACAAACGTGAATAAAGTGTAATGACCGAGCGAGTAGCGGGCAGATTTATAATTTTATTCTTTGGCTGAAATTTTCACTTCTGTAGCTGAAGTTTGATAATACTTTTGTTAAAATCTTAAATATGAGTAACTAGGATTATCATGTGGCCTTTTATGAATGTTAAAAGCTATAGTAACTTACATTTTACGTTTAGGCATATCATGAAAATTAAAATAATATGCTTGTTTACTGGGATTCTAATACTCAATGGTGTAGAACTTAATTAACAAATTTTCCCTGTATAGATTGATAGGTATACTCTGTGTACCTAGAGAACGACCTAACGGTCAGAAGAATTTTGTCTGGTTTGCGCAAGCGTGGATTAATAGCGTTAAGCTGACCCTCAAGGTCAGCAATAGTTGTAGGTGTCACTATCAGGCTATTTAGCGAAGGTTTTAGATACGTGAAAATATATGACCGAACTAAAACGACTGTAATTGGTTAGCTTCGTAGAAAAAATAACTTATTTCAACGCCTAATTTGCAATTCCATTCAAACTCTCTGCACGTTCGTGGTAATTCTCTCGGTGAACAGATTTAAAATTACATGTGTCGAATTGAATATGTAGATGTTACATTTTTAGTATCTGGATATTAAATGATAGTATCTAGATTTTATCCCTGAATGTTTCTTTTGTACATCATCCTGATACTACGATTTCCTATATCCATAAAACGCTTACGTTAAACATTACACTCTTTCATACTTACAACCTATCCTATCCTTGGGCATCTTGGCCTACTGAGGCAGTAGAGCAAGGTAATCTCGAAACGTCCGAATGTTATCTGCGATTATCCACAGTGTACTGCTTGATATATGGGGTCAGACACACACACAAACACACCCACACACGAGCGCGCGTGCGTGTGTGCCTAAACACATGGGATGTAACAGATCCTCTAGGCATGACATAATATGCACCGCTGTACAACGTGTCTAATTAGCGAAGCAAACAGTGTAGCTCCTATCTCTGCTCTCCGAACGAACGACCACGAATGCTCATAAAGGGTGAAACAAAGTATACGTTAGGCGTTGACATAAGTTTTTTTTTCTGTGAAGCTAACCGACTGCAGTCGTTTTCGTCAGGTGATATTTTTTTTACGTAGGAAAGAGTGGCCATCGCTGGGTCGCTGTATAGACCAGCGTTTCCCGAAGTATTACCGCGGGTGGGATACCCTGCCACCGGTGGGGGGATGGCACGCCGGGCCCGGCAGCTCGGCAGGCTCCGAGGCAGGCGCCCCACTGCGAACAGACGGCTACTTTCGTATACCTACCACGAATGACCCTTTCATTGTTATAAGATTACAATTGCTGAAATTATAAAGACATTGCTCATTTATTTTCAATTATCTGAATGAATTTCGCAATATAATTGAAAGAAAACGAAAAAAAGTCTTGTGAATATATAAATGGGACCTCTGAGTGCAACAAAAGTGCGATAACTCTTGAAGTTATTGTCCTGTTTTTTATTTTTTTTTTAACGTTTTCGTCATAATCCGACAAATATAACGCAGCCTATTAAAGTTTAATTTAATAATATTTTAACAAATTTTCATTTTCCTCAACCGGCTCTAATTCTCTAGCAATGGGAAGGTCGCGAAGCAAGCAACCGCGCCAGAACGACCGAAGTCTAGTGTCTCCCTTGGGTTCCACGATTGTGAAAAAATTTGAGGGTGGCGACCCTACCGCTCCCCAGAAAGTGCGAAAAAGCTTGGGAAATGCTTGTATAGACAGTGGGTATCTTAAATAATTTGAAAATCTACTAAAACAATTTGTTTTAAACTGTAGGGATAAATAAACTATATACGAACATACTAAGTCCAAAAACTTATGTCATCTAATTTCATTAGCACACGCGTTGTTTAAAATATCGTATAAATAAATTAATATGCATAAACTCCTTATAAACCGCATGTATAACACTAGATAGGAAACATTTGGTCGAGGAATTTCCATGTAAAAAGTATTTGGTAACAATAATATTCTTTATTCATAATGTGTCCCCTGAGGGTTTACATGACTTCCATTTCTTCCAATCCTTCCATCTACATATTTTATAAAAACTTAACCTTACTATTTACATTTATTTACATCTATTTACAAAACGTCTTATATCTAGATCCTTATTTCTATTTCTTGACGCAAGCGCAATTTGGTACGTGTTAGCGAACGAGTGAGCGATTGATCGAAATCGAGTGTGCAAGCGAGAGAGAGAGAGAGAGAGAGAGAGAGAGAGAGAGAGAGAGCGATAACGCAAACGCAAACGCATCTTAATCTACTTAAGCTATTACATAATCCTTACTTACAAAGCTTTACGCTTCTAATTTAAGTGACTTCCGTTTCCTTTTTCTTTCACTTCTCCTGTACCTCTATTTTACCATTTTTTCTGCATCGATTCTTTCATTCTTTCTCATTCGCTCCCCTAGCCCCCTCTAACTCCTTCATCCACTCTTCTCCCAAACCATCCTCTCCTAGAATCTTTACCACATTCTCTTGCCAGCTTCCTTTATCTTCCATTCCTCTCCGACATCCTTCCCATATATGCTCCCATGTTTCCTCTTCCCATTCACAGATTCTGCACTTTCTGTTCTCTTTCTTTTCCCAATACATACCTGCCCTCACCTCGTTTCCCAATCTTAATCTTGCTATTCTGGTCCATCTTTTCTCTCCCCATCCCTTTTCTAAATACTTTGGTAATCCTTCCTTTTTTATCACTTTATACCACTTTTTTTTACAGATTATATTACAGTGAAAGTCTCAGCAGAATTTTCTTTAATATGTGACAAAGTGCATGTTGCAGATGAAGGTTTTGCGTATACTGATACAGAGTTTTGAAATTTTCAGTCAATTAGCAATTGTATCCTGATGAGTGAAAGGTTAAAAGTACCATTATCTTTCGATTATTTTAGAATACTCAAATTTGAATGGCTGCTAGTCCGCGAAAACAAATTACGAAAAATTAGAAAAAAATATATGAATTACTTTCATCTTTTCCCAATGTATAAGCAAACCCTTCATCTGCAGCATGTACTTTGTCCTATATAAAAAAAAATCCTACTGAAATTTTCACCATAATCTGTAAAAAAAATTTATATATCTATATTTTTTGGACAGACAGTGGTATTGTCGAGTGTTTTGAACCACATCTAAAACTTTTTTTGTCCGACCCCCCTTGAAAACGCGCCATTGCATGCACGTGAAGTAGGCATAATGTGGCCACTTCCAGCGCAGTGACGTTGGCACATGCGAACTCCGCCATTGGGCCGACATGAAACTTTACGCCCGCTACTCATACACTGCACCACGCAAGTGGGAATATGGAGGAAATTATCTTTATCTTTAAAAAAATTTTTATAGCTGGACCCCACAGTCTCCCTTATGTAAAGTACGCTATTTCTTCCTTTCATTTATAATCTAAGATTGTCAAGTACACCAAACATCCTCTATCTGCTTCCCATGCTTGTTTTCAATGAAGGTAGGACAAAAAGTATCGTATGTATCAAGGGCGTACGAGTATTTAGCCTCGTGTGCACTCGTTAAAATAGCCTTCTTCACGCCCTCGATACACAATGTACTATTTTGGTGGTTCAGTGGTGTCATTCTTGTTCCTACGAGTAGCCACGAAAAATGTTCGTTCATCCATGTAAAGACCCGCATGCAAGGATAAGGCTGCATACTCTAAGAGGTCGCTCAGTCTGAGAGATAACCGTTCAAGACCCCTCACGTTGGTGACATTCAGGTTTCAACACGGTTGTTACGCCTTCGCTTGTGATCGTCTCCCTCGGACAATTTTCCGCAACTTCTTATTAATTATTGTATCCATATTCAGCAGAAACCCTTGGTACCGGAACCCTCGATCCGCAACCTAAGATATGATCCCTTTGTGTGGATATGTCGGCGGAGTCAGACCTTTGGTAAATCAATCGTTCAGTTTATGGTACGGCGACAGCTTGCGCTGATTCGTATCGAAGGCTGAAACCAACTATGGCTTAAAGGACCAAAAGACGTTTTCAAAAAACTGAATAAGAAGATTAGATGTACAAGACAGAATGCGTCCCGTGTTCTCGTTTTCAGTGTGTGATTGACCATATAACATCTGGTAGGCTGAGAATATACCATCACACACTGAACAAGTCAAACTGCTAACAATCAAGCAACACATTGTTGACGAAATGCGGGTGTTATCTGACGCCGGAAGAGAATACAGAAGAGGAAAGGATAGGTCAGGGAGAATCAACAGTTTCTTGCTGACTCATCGCGCCTCTCCAGCGATCTCCCTGTTTCTGTCAAAAATGCAACCAAGCTCAATGAGATACATACTTCGTGGAGAGAGGTTTATAGGAACCTAACACTGGAATTGAAGAAAAACACTAAAGATTGTATCCACTTTAAGTAGCTTTACGACAACCTCATAACATCTGAGGAGGAATGTCTTTCAATCACTGCTGAAGAGGTGAGGAAAGCACTTAGGGCCACGAAGAACTTTTCCCTTGCAGGACCTGACGGACGATAGTTTCAACAACTTCTGGTGGAAGAAGTTTACTTCTACACACCAACAACTGGTCCGGATCTGCCGAATTGGGCCTGTGCCGAAAAAGATGTACGAACAAAGTGGCTCGAAAATATGTGTAGCAGGCTTTCGAGAGTGCCTTATAATTGACAGTCGATGGCCTAGATTGACTACCGGAAAGCTTCCGATTCAACCTCTCATAGACCTATCATTTGTATGTTGGAAAGTTTGAAGGTTCATTTACACATACTGATTTGCATAGAGAGATGGAAGCCCCTTTGGAAAACTGGATTTACTATCTCATCTGGAAATTATCGTGTGACGATGAAAAGCGTCACCTTCCAGAGAGACGTCTTTCAGGGCGTCACCATGAACCCTCTGCTCTTTGCTTCTAATTCAAAGCAGCTTCAGAGTGCTTTAAATATCTTCAAGGAGTACACAGGAGAGATTGGTATGGAGTTTTAGTTGGACACGTGTGCCAAGATTAATCTGATGCGAGGAGGAATTACTGGCGTTTCCGGGGACCCTGAGCTTGCGGATATGAGTGTTATTAGACATCTTGACACTTGAGAGAACTATACATTCCTAAGCGTGCCTCAGAGCCGCATTAAGCACACAAAATTAGTGAAGGGGTCTCACTGAAGAAGATACAAGGGTGTTTTTTGACAGATTTGGTTTTCCGACCTGTCCGCGTCGAACAAAGTATTTGCGACTAACGTGTTTTCCGTCCCCGTTCTACTTTACTCGTTTGGGATAGTTCCATGGGTGAAGCACTAGCTTGCGGCCTTCGATATCACCATGTATGAGATCATGCATATGCAGAAGAGCTTCATATGAATTCGTCCGTTTCGCGATTATACATCCCATGCCGTCAAGGCGGGTGCTGACTTCTGAATCTCTAATGTCAACATGACTGAATTGTTCTGGGTACAACTTACATCACTGAAAATTGAAGAGATCCTCTCCTAAAAACGGTCAGGAAATACGAGTGCATCACTCCATCTAGATGCCTTATTTTTAAAAGCCGGAGTAAAGACAGCAGAGCTTGAAAAAATTCGCAAACAGCTCTTTGACAAGAAAATGCAGGGAAAATTGGACAGAAATGTAGAAGATCAGTCCTTGTCGAAGGAGCAAACTTTTGCTTTCCTTAGATCATAAGGACTTAATTCAGGTACAGAGAGTTTTATTTTCGCGTCCCAGAACGGTGTCATTTTCATCTTGGTATACCGTGACCGCATTTTACGTCAAGAATTTCTCAGCCATAGGTGCAGATCATGTCATGAACACGCTGAGTACCTTGCACACATACTATCCTGGTGTCCCACTCACGCTGGAACGATTTCAAAACCAGAAGTGTCAAATTTTCTGTAACTTAGATTTTCGGACAGCAGTCTTTATTGTACACTCGAAGTCTGCCATTGTTCGTCAGGGCTTCGAGAAACGAACTATATTCGTGATCGAATTCCTGGCTCCGGCCGGCCACAATATCACTGCTAAGGAGAAGGAAAAGGAGGAGAGATATCGAGACCGTAGAAGGGAGCGGCGGCAATTGTACCGAAAATATTCTGTTAAAATCATTTTCCTTGTTATCAGTGCTCTCGAAGGTGTGCCGCTATCACTGGTTCGTAAACTCAAAGCCATACCCGCGTGCCAAGAACATGCCGAGGCACTTGCGAAATGGATGCAGAAGGCTGTCATCCTTCAGTCGCTCCGTGTCCTCAAGATGCACAAGAGTTTCGCCAGCCTGTTGTTGTGATTTCACGTGACCTGTGGCCGTCCATCTGACTGTCGTGAGACGTGGTTTAGAAAGAATACCAGTAATTATTTTTTGGAAGAGTCCCCTGTCTCTCGAACCTCAAATTTTATACTTGAACGACGGATTAGTTTTATAGAATAGAAACAAATTATATTTGAATCAATCAGTCTTACACAAGTTTCTTAATCGTGCATGTATTGATATGAAATTATTATTTATTTGCAATTTTCAAGGTAAAAGTGCAGTTGAGAATAAATAGACTTTTTTGCATCGAATCTTGAATTTAAGAAAGAATATTATAAATTGTAGGCGTTCGCATGAAAAGGGCCATTATGGCCGGTTCAACTTTAGGAGATATTTGCGTTTTTCTAAGTTGAGGTCAAAATTATAATTTTTGCATTTGATTGGAAGATGATACTGGGATCTTTAGTGAATTAGTTGGGACTTTACTCATACCCAGATAGTAATCGTAAGTAGGTATATTTCATGTTCCAAGAAAAAATATAACATGTGTGCTTATGGCACTCTCCAATATTAGATGCGTTTTTATCGAAAAGCGGGTTTTCGAAGTCCCAACTTAAAGAATGCCCCGGTGACTCATTTTTCAACGTAGAGGGTTCACTATGGGTCTCAAAAGCTGCAAATTTATCCGACTATATGCTCCTATACGTATTTCTATACCGGACATAGTAGTATATTGTGTATCGAGGGCGCAAAGAAGGCTATTTTGACCAGTGTGAATTTGTTGCCCGAGCGAAGCGAGGGCGGCAGTCACACGAGGAAAAATAGCTTTACGCCCTTGATACACACCATACTTTTTGTCCCCCTCCTTGAAAACAAGAATGTGAAGCAGATAAAGGATGTTTGGTGTACTTGACAATTTTAGATTATAGGTGAGAGGCAGAAATAGCGTACTTTGCAGAAGTGAGACTGTCGGGTCTAGCAGTAAAATTTTTTCAAAGATAAAGATCAATTTATCCATAGTCTCACTTGCAGGGTGCAGTGTATGTGTCGCGAGCGTAAAGTTCCATGTAGCGGGCGTAAAGTTTTCTGATCTATCAAAGTAAAGTATGTCACAAAACCTAGTTATAACCTCTTACTCCATGAAAATTCTATTCATCGTGCAAAAATCTGCATTTGGCTTTAACAGTTAT
>CAKNWW010315050.1:0-10718 GCA_932074435.1 Andricus kollari | reverse complement strand
ACTGCACGAGATTTCACAGGTTACGTTAAAAGTGAGGTGAAATATTTGTCATTTTGACGCTTTGTTTACATTTATTCTAAGAATCGAACATACCATAGCTAATGATCGATTTTAATGTTTTACATACCTTTAAGCTCGGGCTTATAACGAAATAATCCAACATAAATCACTTTTGTACACATAAAATGTAGACTAGGTACATAAAACGATGTTCGAGATAGATTTTTAACCTACCCGACGCGCGGGCTTTTTCGGAGTTGGTCAGCTGAATTTTATCCACGCAGTCGAGCGTGACCGCGCTTAGAGTGGGGGTTCATGGCTTCTTGGAATTATACTCCCCTACAGCCCCGAAAACGGCCATTCTCGGAGCTTGGACTGTATTACAGAATAATATAAGGGATATTTACCATCAAATTTTGGGCAAAATTCACCACTTTTTGGTTAACATTCCAGAAAAGTTCAGGGAGATTTCTCTATATAATGAGTGTCAATATTCACAAAGTTTTAAGCAATGTTCCTTAAATTTTGGGGAATTTTCTCTATATAAATGCCGGGAAAATTCCCGAAATTTTAGGTATTATTTCACAATAGCATAGGGAATTTTCCCCACCAAATATTGGGAAAATTTTACCACTTATTGGTAAATATTCCACACGAATGTTTGGGGAATTTTCCCTACTAAACTTTTGGGAAAATTCCACAAAATGTGTGGAAATTAGCATCAACACAATTTTGGGGAAAATTCCCCAAGACATTTTTTACAGTGTAGATGATCTTTTGGTAAATTCAAGTTAGAACTAACTGAGGAAAAAGAAGCTGAGGCTGTGCCTATAGATTTAAATTGGGCACACGCTGGTGGTGATATTAATCTGAAACTTAGTATGGACTTGGACAATGAAGATTTAATGAGTCAGAAGTATAATATCGATCTGGATACTGATAATCAGGAAACACTTCCGGAAGATTTTATTTTAACAGATGATACTTTCGATAAGATTTTAACGGAATTAAGTTTGAATAAAAATGATGAGTCTATTCTGTTTGGTGCAAACTGATGATGGAAAAGTAGATTCCAAAGACCCTTTCTCCCTCAATTCGAACATTCAAATATTTTTCTGCTGTATGTTTACATGGAAAAATGTGAAGAGGCCGTACTCGTAAAACGACCCTATACGAAAAAAACGCAAGTACCGGAGAACTCGATTCTTCGGCGTGCTGTGGCTGTCTAAAAGCTAAAAGCTTTGAGAACTAAAAAGTTTCATCACTGTATCGATGTATTTTTCATAAAAACTGACAACGAATTTTATTACAAAACCTAAACTTTATGAAACCCAACAAGATTATTTAATATTAAAAATGAAAAGCAGGAAAAATGGCGCTACCAGAATTGAATCAATAATTATGTTTTGAAAAATTTCAAAACTAAAATATTGCCCAATCTGTAGAATTATTTCAAAAATTGAATTAAGTACGAGTTGAATTGAGCCGTTTTACGAGTGCGACCTCTTGACATTTTTCCATGCAAGCATGCAGCAGAAAAATATTGAAATGTTCGAATTTAGGGAGAAAGGGTCTTTGGAAAGTACTTTTGCATCATCAGTTGATCCAAACCCTTGTGTAGAGTAGAGTGAGTGTCTTTGAACTTTGTAATCTTGCATTCCGTTTTTTTGGAAAATTAAAGAAGAAACTTCAACAGATCGATACGTTTTAAGGTACACTGTAAAAAAATTTTTGAGGAATCTTCCCCAAAATTGTGTTGACGCTAATTTTCACACATTTTCTGGAATTTTCCCCAATGTTTAGTAGTGAAAATTCCCCAAACATTCGTGTGGAATATTAACCAATAAGTGGTGAATTTTCCCCACGATTTGATGGGGAAAATTCCCCATGCTATTGTGAAATAATTCCTAAAATTTCGGAAATTTTCCCGGCATTTATGTAGGGAGAAATCCCTAAAATTTATGGAATATTGCTTAAAACTTTTTGAATATTAACACTCATTATACAGAGAAATCTCCCTAAACTTTCCTGGAATATTAACCAAAAAGTGGTGAATTTTCCCCAAAATTTAATGGGAAATATCCTTATGTTATTCTGTAATGGTTTAAAATTTCGGGAATTTCCCGAAATTTATGTGGGCGAAATTCCCAAAAATTTGGGCAATACTAATAAAAAAAGCAATGAAGTAACCGCCCTAGCGAAGTTCTCATGAACTACCAGCTCAGAGCGGCAATCATTCAATTCCCCAAATTATAGGGAATATTTTCGAATTTTGGTATAAATTACCATAAGTTTTGGGAAATTTCCCCAAAAATTGTAGGTATCACCTAATTTTCTAAATTTTAGGGAATATTCCCCAATTTCGTAATGAATTATAAGAACTTTTAGGGAAATTTTCACAAATCTTGGGGAAAATGATTTTCCCTAACGAGAATGTGGATTTTCCCTTATTAAAAAGTGGGGAAAATTCCCGAAATTTTTTACAGTGTATGTATTATTAAACTTTTTACTTGCAAAAATTAGTTGTAATTGGCTTTTAAAAAATGTTATGCACTGCTTGTTAATCATTAATTTTGAACGATTTAGAGTAAAATTTATTTATTTTAAAAAACCACTGCTCTGAAATGATGTTATATTCAATATTTTATTTCGAAATAATCAGGGTGGCGACTTGACCGGAAAAACGGTAAAGACCAGGAATTTTATTTTGAAAGTAATTTGAAAGGATATCATGCGATTTTAAGAGATTTTTAGGAATTTCAAAGGATTTTAAAGGTTAAAATAAAATGTAAAGGTTTTAAAATGATTTTGAGGAATTCTAAAAGAATCAGGGGAACTTCAAGGGATTTCATGGAATATTAAGAAATTTCAATGGATTTTATGGAATTTTAAGAAATTTCAAGGGATTTTAAAGGTCGTGAAATTTTAAAACATTTCAAGACGTTTCTAGGAATTTCTGGAAATTTCAAGGAATTTAAATATTTCCTGAAACTTGAAGTGATTTCAAAAGATTTTATGTAATATTGCAAGAGGTTTAAAAAAATATGAGTAGCATTTTAATTTTAATATGAAATAACAATTTTCAATGTGGGTTATTAAAAAAAGGTCAGTGAAAGCGCGCTTAGTTCGTTAATTTTTACTAGTGTTAATAATATTTTGAAAGAACTTCCTAATACCAATACAAATATTTTTTTCAATTTTCAATATTTTAGATTCTTTAAAAATTGAATATATTTTCCTGACTTGTTTCGCTTTTAATTTTAGCGCACTATTATAAAATTTATTCGAATTTTTAAAACATTTCTGTCGGGGAAATTTGTCGCAAAGTCAAGGGAAAATCAGGGAAATTGAAAAATTGGATCTTGTGGTCACCCTGTTAAAAAGACTTGAAACGTTTCAAAATCCCTTAAACTTCCTTAAAGTTATTTAAAATGAAGAAGATATAACTTCTTTCACTAATTTGTTTACAACAATTTAAATTTTTGTTTTATTAAATTAATACTATTGACATAATTTATATATTTTTTCAATTGTGTGCAAATATAAAGACTCAATTAAAGTGGGTAATGAAAAGATTCACAGTAGAACAAATGCAATTTGGATGACAGTTTCTGAAAAATTAAAAGAAGATGGTGTCCTAATGTCGGCATCATCACTTTGATCTTTCGTTTCATGCAATACCAACAACATCCGTGATGAAATTATCGAGCCAAGTGAAATAAACAATCGTACTGATGAAGAATTGACAAAAAGCAATGAAACTGATATTTCTGTGACTTCACGTCCACTTTTGAAGTTCATTTCAGCAAAAAAGAATTCCAAGAAATGTTGGTCAGAAAAAGACATAACAACAAGCGAGGAGGAGAATGTGTTTGCAAAGTCGAAAACCGAGAATATGCCGTTTTACAGCAAAATGCTAAATGTAACATGAAAGTCCTTCCAATATTTATTAATTAAAATATTCACATTATATTGTATTAACTCTATATTTTCAGGAATTGGTAGTGAAGACATTACTCTGGTATGTTCTATGACAAACGAGAATGGAAATTGCAGTAAAAGATATCTTTGTGGCCCAGAAAGAAAACGAATTGGGCAGGAAATAAACAACAAAAAGATATGTCCAAGTATCTACCGGAATGAAGAGGCCAAAATGCTTATGGAAGAAGGTGATCCAAATCCACCTCACTGATATGCTACCTCTACTTATCGAAAAGCGGCATTGGAAGATGCGAATGCGAACCGCATTGACCCGAACCCTTTAAAAGCGGTGGAATTAATGCAGTTAACTTCGCACAAAAATATCATACCCAAGTATGCTATCAATCCGCTAACTGTTCAGTGCTGGACCAGTCACCAAAGACGCCCGGATAGCACCAAACTTTCCCTGAACATTCCTGGAAAATTCCAATGTAAGGTTCGGAGAATTCCCAAAAATGTCAAAGGAAGGTTTCCGGAGGTAGGTAAATGTCCGCATATCCAGGAAGATTCCCAAAGAAGGTTCCCGGAATGTTCGTAAAAAATGTTCCAGGAAGGTTCCCGAAAGTAGATAAATTCCCGCGTATCAAGGAAGGTGTCCAAGGAAGGTACGGAGAATGTTCGTAAAAAAATTTCGCATTATAATGATTAATTTTATATCATGCGAAAATTTTTCACGAACATTCCGCGAAGGTTCCGTGCATCAAAGAAGGTTCCCAAGGAAAGTTCCAGGAATGTTCGTGGAAAATGTTCTCATTATATAAATTTCATTAATTTAATGAATTAAATTTCTTAAAAGTATTCCAGAAACCTTCTTTGGGAATTTTCCTGGATATGAGGACATTTACTTACTTCCGGGAACGTTCCTGGGACATTTTTCGGAATTCCCCGAACCTTACATTGGAATGTTCTAGGAATGTTCAGCGAAACTTTTGTGCTATCCGGGCGAGTATACAATAAATTGTGGAAGAACAAAGAATTAACTGTATCACTCGATGCGACAGGCAGTGTAGTTATAACAATAGTGCGGCTAAACGGGGAAAAAAGTAATGTGATATATATTTATTTATAGGCAGTTCATTCACCTTCTGGGCAAACTTCAGTAGCACAAATGATAACTGAGTCACATAATAGCAACAACATTCACGACTTCCTGAACGATGTTACGGGCGTAAGGCCGAGGAGGGAAATGTGGTAGGCGGGAAAACCGAGAAGGGGAAAACATCAGAAAATAGTACCGGTTTAAGATAAAAGGCGACAAGGTGTGAGATCCGGAACAGGGTCCCAAAGGGAGACGCTGATTCTGGCCGATATCGGATTGGGCGGGTTGAAGGTGTCCTTGGAGGCGTGAGCGGATCAAGAGAGCGGACGAATATCCCGGGATCCTGAGATTCCAACTGGAAGCGGCGTCGAAGGCTAAAAGCGGGTACCACACTCGCGAAAGTAAAGAGCGGCTTTCGCTAGCCAGAGACGAAAACGACTGACTCGCGGCTGTGCTATCGCTAGAGGTTTCGGGTCCCCCCTGGGGGATTCCGTCGCGATTCGCGTGTAGCTCGACGTCCCCGTCGGGCAGGGCTGTACCTGCTCCCATTCCGTGGTAACATTTCTGTTACAACGAATTCGAGAGGTCAGGTTCATTTGCCTCCCGAGAAATAATTTTTGATATGGGGATTGCAATCCTCACATCAGCAGTATGGGCATACACGCATCATTCAACAGTGGATTAGTATGCTGATGCATGCAGAAACGAAGTACTTCCACCTTGTTATGTACGGATTGACTATGCTCATTTTAAGCATCTGTACGTAGTATTTTTGAAAGACATGAGGCCAATAGTTGGCAAACTCTTTGAAAATGTCTCAGATTTGTCATAACGTTTCAGTCTGTTTTGGAGGCTGAACATCATTTACGCAGAATATTTATTGTCTGCTCAGGGTCAACCGAAGGATTGAGCTCATCAGGAGAAAAAACACTTTGTGAAATAACAAAAGAAACTCTGTCGCCGGACAATGAGCAATTCCCAGATAAGTCAGAGATTCCATTTGAGGAAAGAATGTCAAAAAATGAACTGTCAGACAGCGAAAAAATTGCAGAGAGTAACGATACTGCACAGGAAAAAGAAAGTAAGATTTTGTATCACATTTTAAATATGATGTCCACAAATTAATATTAATTTTAGGGATCAATTAATCAATTAATGTTTGCTCTAATCATATGTAGGAGCAAATCATATTTGCTTCCAGGAAGCAAGGTGCGCATTGAATGAGCATAAAAGTTGATACAACTTTACAGCTAGTTTAAAATCTTACAGCTATGTCTTCAGAATGTTTTTAAACACCTGGAAGTAATCAATTCTGTCATTAAATATGCTATCGTAACTTGTGGACACTAATATAATAATACAAGCGTTTTACTTTTTTACATCTAGATTCATCAGGCAACTACTGGCATGATTGGGGTCAGGCAATCTACAAAAATGTTCTTGCTAACATAGAAAATGATCGTGGGGATCGTGAAAATGCACACTTCTGTCCCGAATTAGCCAGGAAGATATTATCACACATTACATGAATTTCGCTATGGTCGTGTATTTGCCGAGATCAGTTTGGGTATGGTAGCATACCTGCCGCTAGTGCCTCATCAGAATCAGACTTCAATGATTTTAAAACTAGACTCATAAAGACCAAAGAACTGCCAATGTGGATTGATGATTTCATTACAAAACATGCGGAAAATCTTACTGGGAAACTGAAAATAATTCATGTAACTGAAACTAGGAGAGACAAAAGTTTTGAAGTTATTTCAAACGAGACAATTCTTTCAGAACTTCCAGACAACCTTCGAAACCAGATTCTCTAATAAAGAAAATGTTAAAGGATGAAGGAATCAAGATAATTTTATAATGTCGAGCTTGCGCGAATGGTGATATTCCAGAAGGTGTGCAGTCATTGCGACTCGTCATGAAGAGAACTGGAGGGGTCTCAATTCTAATATTAACTATTTGGACAATGAATTTTTATTTAATGACAATTTGTCGAAAATTCCTACCCTAAGAAATGGGAACGATAATAAACTGGAATTAATTAGAATTGATGTTAAGGTAATATCACTGACAAATACTCGCCCATTTGACGGTCTATTCCAAATCTGCTTAAGTACTCTTTTAGACAGAGATATATTTAGAGAAAGCCCGGATAGCACAAAAATTTCCCTGAGCATTCCTGGAACATTCCAATGTAAGGTTTGGAGACTTCCGAAAAATGTCCCAGGAAGGTTCCGGGAAGTAGGTAAATGTCCGCATATCCAGGAAGATTCACAAGGAAGGTTCCCGGAATGTACGTGAAAAATGTTCCAAAAAAATGTTCCGGGAAGATTCTCGAAAGTAGGTAAATGTCCGCGTATCAAGGAAGGTGCCAAGGAAGGTTCCAGGATTGTTCATACAGAAATTTCGCATTATAATAATTAATTTTATATAATGCGAAAATTTCTCACGAACAGTTCGCAAACGTTCCTGGAAGTAGGTAATTGTCCGTGCATCAAGAATGGTTGCCAAGGAAGGTTCCGGGAATGTCCGTGGAAAATGTTCGCATTATATAAATTTCGTTAATTTATCGAATGAATATTCCTTACGAGCATTCCCGAAACCTTCCTTTGGTATCTTCCAGGATTTTCGGACATTTACCTACTTCCGGGAACCTTCCTGGGACATTTTTCGGCATTCTCCGAACCTTACATTGGAATGTTCAGGGAAACTTTTGTGCTATCCGGGAGAGTGCAGCAACTAGAGGATAAGAACAACCTTATGAAAATCATTTTAGATTTTGCAAAGGGAAGTAATATTGTAACCATGGAACGTACGTGAAAAGAGCTGAAATTTTATACCATTTTAACGAAAAGATCGACGGAAATAAAAACCCTGAAGGCTGTGTTCTAATACAAGAAAAGAGTGAAACATCACGAGGACGCAACAAAAAATATGAGCACGTTAAATCATCTGCGAGAGCCGAAAGACTTGAAATGCATTTCCATCGATTTTTCTGCAGCAGTGGATAATTTATGTCAAAAATTGATGAGAAATTGGTACCGCTTCAGAGAAATTGGCACATGCACGCATTGCCAGAGAATAAGAAGCAAAGAACGCCAAGTCATCTCAATTCCAAGAACAATTTTTAATGAAGCTGCATTTAAAGCCACCTTCATTGAAGAATAAATCTCTTCCGCTACGTTGTCGTACGTTTAATTGCAAAGGAACTTTACAGTATGAGGTGACTGATACAGGTAAATTCAAAAAACCTATTATGCATTAAACTTAACTTTTTCCGCGCTTTTTATCTCATAATTTGAATTTTCAAGATTCAGTCATCTTCTTGGAAGTCCAAAAGTTGAATACTATTCAATCAGCAGTATATATCAAACTCGAGAAGTCGCCGAAGAAATGATTAAAGAGATTCATGAAAAATAAGATGAAAATGTGCAGCTGATTTTGAAAAATCAAAAAAAAGATCAAGAAAAGCTGCTGTTGGGACAATTAGCCTTATTCGATCAAAACACCAAATTATTTTTCACTGGTTTGCAAAGTATATTCTGTAGTCCTCCAAGCAACTTTACCCAGCAACAACGACTCTTTGGCATGCAGGAAGGACAAACAAGGCTTGGGACCTCCTCTCCAGCTTTTGAACAATTTGCTGGTACTCATCGTCAAGCCAAACAAGAAATGCATCAGCCAGTAATGAATAATTATCAGCAACAGAAAGAAAGTAAAAATTTAACCATAAAATTTAATTTTTGTGGACTAATAACTATCTTCTGTTCATAAAACTAATTTTTTGTTTTCAGGATTTACCAACAAGCTATTCAAGAAATCAGCAATCACGATGTCATTTTGCAGGTGCTGTGATTGGAATGTGCGAGCCATCAATAGCGGCTATTATATTCGGAATATGAGTTATTTTATCAAATTCCATTGACAAAATTTGACATTCGATTTTATCTGGCATGAAGATTGATTCTGTCATCTTTCGAACCAATGCTTCAGTTATTCTGTTGAAACACTTCTTGACTGTCGATTGATGGATTCCGAATGAGTCGTCCACGACGCGATACATGAAAAAATTAATTTGGTGATTCGCTCACATAAAGAGACAATGGATTCAGATGTTAGATAATCATAATTTATATGTCATATCATATCTGGAGTTGTATATCTGATAAATTGTAAATTTTGCAACAAAATTTATATTGGTGAAACTGGCAGGAGATTAAAAACTCGTATAATAATTTAAAAAAGACCTGCAATAAGGTCGAAACGTACGTTGGTAGATATGACAAATAAATTATGATTCTACAACATGTGAACCCGTTGCCATTATGAAATTAACAACTTAGTTAGAAATATCAAAGATTTAAGACAGCAATATAATAGTAACTGCAAATCGCACAGATTATACAAAAACTGTGGAAAATTTATTAAAAAATGGCATTTTTTATAAAAATATTAAAACTAGTTTGGTCAAATTGTTTAAAATTAGTTTCTGGAAAAACTCAAGCGTTTGTAAAGAATTCTTGGGACTTGAAAGAAAAACTCAAAAGTATTAAAGTTCCTGATTCACATTCAATAGTTTCACTTGATGCAGTATCAATTTATGATAGTATTCCATTGGACCTTGCATTACATTTCATCAGAGAAAAATTAAATATTGATAAAAACTTAACAAAAATCACTAAAAACAAATTTTTAATTACTACTAGAACCGTGTTAAATAATACAATATTTTCTTTTAACAATAAATTTGAGTTTTACCCCTATTCTTTCCAAAAGACACGTGAATGACATCCTAGCTATTATGCCTTCGGATGAAATAGATGAGATCAAAAATACGTTTAACAATTTAGAGGATTCAATCAAATTTACTATTGAAAAATAAACAAATGATTCAATAACATACCTTGATTTATTAATCATAAAAACTCCAGAAGGAAACTTAATCACAAATTGGTATACAAAAATTGCATGGTCAGGGCGATATTTAAATTACAATTATCATCATTTATTTGCTCAAAAAGTAGGTTTAATTAAAGTACTGGTGGACAGATGTGTTAAATTAAGCGATACTACATTTCGAAAAGAAAATTTAAATGATTTAAAAAAAACCTTAGTTCAAAACCCACTTTAATTAATAAATAACATAATCAAAGACAGAATATTTGAAATATATAACAGTTCCTCAAAAAATAAAAAATGGATCGAAACCTGTAAAAAAACGGACCTTAAAGTTTCTATACCATATATTGAAAATCTCTTAGAACGTCTTAGATCTTCTTCAAAAAAATACAACATTAATATGTATTTCACAAACAACCACACACTAAATAATTTTCCTTTTTTCAAAAATAAAGATAAAGATAATAAAGAAAATTTATCTGGAGTTGTATATCTGATAAATTATAAATTTTGCAACAAAATTTATATTGGTGAAACTGGCAGGAGATTAAAAACTCGTATACATCAGCATTTCGGGAATTTCCCCGGCCTTCATGTAGGGAAAATTCCCCAAAAATTATGGAATATTGTTCATTTTGTTCCCACGAGCAGCTAGAGAAATAAAAGTTCCGTCACTGCAGCGCCCCGCATGCAAGGGTAACACCTGTATCCCCGAGAGGCCGTTAGGACACCTTCGCACCCCTAGGAAAATTAACCACTTTTTGGACAATATCCCAAAAAAGTTTAGGGGAATTTTCCT